>JAECUM010005326.1:0-50677 GCA_016617855.1 Megalonaias nervosa
TATATATATATATATTTATAGTAAAACAACTGTCTACCTCTTTCACATGTAAAGTAAAATAAATGTCTACCTCTTTTGTATGTATAGTAAAACTTACCTCTACCTCTTTCATATGTATAGTAAAACATCTATCTACATCATTCATATGTTTTACTAAAACATGTCTACCTCTATCATATGTAAACATCTGTCTGAAAAAAGTTAATGGAACATTCTAGATGATGACCCCTCCACTACTAGTTTGTATTTCCATCATTTTGCCTTATTCTTAGAGTGATGAGAAGTCACTTTGCCCAGTGTGGACTCTGCTGAGCCCATGTAACTTCTAGCAAATTACCTCCCCTAACCATAATTACTTCATACTTATGGTGTAACAAGCTACCTCCTCAATCACTTGCTTATGTTGCTCATTTAGCCTCTATCAAATTACCTCCCATAACCATAATTACTTCATACTACCTCCTCTACCATTTGCTTTTGTTTTGGTTACTACAAACTAACAGAGGATCTAATTCAAATGCCTCATATCAAACATATTTTCTCTGCTAAAAATAAACCCACTGTTTGGAGCAAAATACAGAACATGTACCGGAGTCTAAAAATTAGATGATGACAAGGAATGACTTCAGAAATTACCTCATAAAGGGTGGAAAATATTTGCAGGACAAGTCCCCAGGAGGCATGGAACTGGTAACTGAGTCCACTTTCTGCAGCTCTGACAATCTTGTGAACTGGTGCACTAGATCCTTCAGGTGCAGACAGCACCAGCTTGGTCATATGATCTGCCGCTGGTGCCAGACACTGCTGAAGCAAAGCCTGGAGATGATGGAGAAAAACTTAAAATTTAAATAAAGGTAGTTATTTCTGAAAACTTCTGAAACTTTCCAGCTGCTGCTGACAAAGGCAATACCCATCTTCCTTAGGTGGTGATTCCATCACAGTTCAAGACAGATCTTTATGCATGGTAAAAAGTACAGTTAAAGAATCAGCTGTTAATTTGTACCAATTAATTCAGATGTTACGTACAATTTACAAAGTTACCTGGGAGTCATGGAAACTCCATTAGTACAGCATCAGACTCAATCTAAGGGTCACAGGTTCAATACCCCCACCCACCCAGGCCAGATCAACAGCGATGGTGTATTCTTGGGAAAGCACTGAACTCGCATGTACTTAGTATGATCTAGCCAATATTCTTAAAGTGATGTAAGAAACAAAATTTCCATCAAATGTGCACACCCGCCAAATCGAATTTCCAGACATATAAGACAAGACTGTCATTTTTTAACTGCTGTATACTGAATGAACTCTGATATTTATTAGAAACCATACAGGTGAACAAAACATTTTCTTACATATCTAAAGTTAACATGTTCACAAGATAATTACATGAAAACATTTTCTGATATGGCCATGGAGCCAGAACATGATATCATGGATAGAAAAATGTTCAACTTGTCTCAGACAAGACATACGTAAATGCTAAATTTAGTTTGATACACAAACAGGAAAGACAAAAGTTTCATTTTTTTGGAGGAATAAAAGAGGGGGATAATTGATGATTAATATTCTTTCATAAAGGTGATCATGTAACATATTCAACTGAGAAATTATTTTTATATTTTGAGTTTATGAGTTCTAAGGTATAATCATATGAAAGTTATGCCTGTGATTTTCATAGAATGTGAAATTTACGCAATCCTGAGCACAAAAATCATTGTGCCAACTAATCAGCAAATGACTTATTCAGAAATCTTTCTTTCTTATGACAAGAAGGCTGGAGTCTGCATATTGAGCTTGCAAATCACACACTGGTGTACAACACGTGACTGTGACCCCAAGGTCAAAAGGACAAAGCAAGTGTCTTAGCATCCAAATGGTTCATCTAATGTATGAACAAAATCCATCGAGGGGATTAGGATATAAAAAGAAATGAAACAATTAACTAAATCTTATTGCAAACTTTCTGTATGACCTTGAGCATAAGGTCAAAGGGGCAAAAGCACGTGTTGCAGAATTAATTGTCTTTCACTGAATAACGATTCATGCCAAATATGATAAGGATCTGTCAAGGGGTTCGTCTAATATATGTAAATGAATACCTTAACCAAACACATAACAAACTGTTCATGACAATGATGCCATTGCCACTTACATTGTTGAAAAAGTAACTATTATGTCTTGCTGCTCAATAACATGGGCTGGACAAAAATTATCCCAATATAAAAATAACTTAAAATCTTGGTCAGGTACTGGTTTAAATTTTCATGAAAGCTGGTAGACAAATGTTAACCCTGTGACCATCAGAAAATACATGTGTGTGTGTATATATATATATATATATATATATATATATATATATATATATATGTCAGAGAGAGTGACAATCATCTACATGCTGGACCATCAGGACTGGCTGAAATTCACAACTCACACTCAGCAAGCATCAGGATTGGTCAGAGGACAACAGAATTTTTTATATATTTATCAGACAGATGGGTGGAGTCACCATCCCATCAACTGAAAATATATTTTTTATGCTCCTGGAATTTACAAACCATATGATTAGAAAACAAACGCTTGCACGTAATGCTATACCTTGATTGTCTTGGCACCCTTTTCAGAAACTTCTGTTCTTTCTGATAGAAGACATGTCATGGCAGATGATATCATTCTTGGAAGATGACTAACTGCCAACTTTTCATCGAGTCTAAAAAAAAATTATATACATATGATCTAAATATATAGTACTCCCTCTTTATAATGTAATGCACAATAGACATAAAAGAGATCCATGTTATAATGAGAGAGCCATTCCATCCATGTTATTACTGAGTGAGCCTTACACTGAGGTACTTTCCAATCCATGTTATAAATGAGACAGCCTTACACTAGGGTATATTCCAATCCATGTTATAATGAGAGAGCCTTACACTGGTCTACATTCCAATCCATGTCATACTGAGAGAGCCTTTCAATGAAGTACATTCCAATCCATGTTATTACTGAGTGAGCCGTACACTGGGGTACATTCCAATCCATGTTATAATGATTAAGACTTATACTGTGATACATTCCAATCCATGTTATAATGAGCAAGCCTTATACTGGGGTATATTCCAATCCATGTTATTACTGAGTGAGCCATACACTGGGGTACATTCCAATGGATGTTATTACTGAGTGAGCCATTCACTGTGGTACACTCCATCCATGTTATTACTGAGTGAGCCATACAATGGGGTACAATCCATGTTATAAATGAGAGAGTCTTACACTAGAGTACATTCCATGTTATAATGAGACAACCTCACACTGGGGTACATTCCAATCCATGTTATTACTGAGAGAACCATACACTGGGGTACATTCCAATCCATGTTATAATGATTGAGACTACTGGGGTACATTCCAATCCATGTTATAATGAGCGAGCCTGATACTGGGGTATATTCCAATCCATGTTATTACTGAGTAAGCCATACACTGTGGTACATTCCAATCCATGTTATAACGATTGAGCCTTATGCTGGGGTACATTCCAATCCATGTTATAGTGAGACAGCCTGACAATGGGCTATACACTGGGGTACGTTTCAATCTATGTTATAATGAGAGAGCCTTACACTGAGGTACATTCCAATCCATGTTATTACTGAATGAGCCATACACTGGGGTACTTTTCCAATCCATGTTATAAATGAGACAGCCTTACACTGGGGTACATTCCAATCCATGTTATTACTGAGTGAACCTTACACTAGGGTACGTTCCAATCCATGTAATAATGAGAGAGCCTTACACCGGGGTACATTCCAATCCATGTTATAATGAGAGAGCCTTGCACTGGGGTATATTCCAATCCATGTTATAATGATTGAGCCTTACACTGGGGTATATTCCAATCCATATAATGAGTGAGTCTTACACTGGGGTATATTCCAATCCATGTTATTACTGAGTAAGGGATACACTGGGGTATATTCAAACTGGACTGTGTTTTGAAATACATTATACTACAATAAAAAAGTATTTACTGAAGTGAACACACATTATTGGTTATCGTGAGTAAGTTAAAGCATCAATGAGAATGCAAAATTTGACTAACTGACTGGGGTCCATGACAATACAATGCATTACAAAGAAAAGTGGTATACTGAAGGGCATTATAGAGGGGACCAATGCATATGTTCCACCTGTGCTGCACACAAACAACATGTAACACTGGCTTACACATATATTTTAACACCAGCTTGCACATACATTTTAACACTAGTTTGCACCTAAACTTGAACAGTGGTTTGCACCTACATTATAACACTAGTTTACACCAAAACTTGAACACTGGTTTGCACATACATTTTATCACTGGTTTGCACATAAACTTTAAAATGGCTTGCATAAAAACTTAAACAGTGAGTTTCTGCTGCCATTAACAACATTATTAAAGACCCTTACCACTGGTACCAAATTCCATCAAATTGTCACTTACTACTGGAGTGGATTTGCATGCTCTTCTATATATGTAACTGCAGGGAAGCTGGGAGGGTGTGCCCATTTTACAACCAAGTAGGTCTTATTCAAAAAAGTGTTCTTCATGTCCATTATTTGATTTTAATATCCTTGGAGAACACACAACAGTAGTTACAATGGAGTTGGCCTGACTGTTTTCCTAATGTGTATGAAGCAATAACCAGTTTCATCTGACGTATGGGAAAGGGTTATCACACAGTTTATACATAGACATATTTTAGAGAAGAAAAAAAACCCATTAATTCCCACAAATCCAGTTAAAGTATAGTAATCCACATCATACAGAGCTGCTCAACAACCTGGGAAAGTAACTTGCTGTGCTGCTGGTATAGGTTCATCCAGGTCAAAAGAACCCTTCTGAATTAAAGCCCTGCCTATGAAGGATCTGTGGTGCAAAGAATGCCTTAATCAACTCCACTGAAACTCATGGAAAATTCCATTTCTGATAAAGAACCAAAGCCTTGAGTCAAAACAAAGTCAAAATTTGCAAGAAGGACTGAAAAGTTCTGGTCCATATCTTCCTCTCCATGAAGTTAAAATATATCTAAGATCATAGAATGGAAACACTCGATTATGATGGGGGCTAACTTCTACTCCTTGAATAGCAAAGTAGAAAGTTAGCTCTTGAATGTACTGTAAGGAAGACTGCTCCACTCACACCATGGAAACAACTCCATTTCCTCCACAGACATCCAAACTGAAGGACCTTCTTACATTTGTGGTTCAATCAGCAGGCATAGAGAAGATGGGGCTGTCCTGGGAATCTCCACTGCTAAATTGAAGAGGTAGCTGATAAACGATGTTTCCTGCTAAGAGTAAGTCATCAAGATTAGTTGGCACCAAGTCCCTCACATCTGCAAGACGTTTGGAATCTCAAAGGTAACGGGAAAGGTGTGTCTTGGATAAGGTCATTGGCTACCCTGGCTTTCAAATTTGCAGCTGGTGAGATGAGTGTTGGGAACTTAGTATTCCACCTAGACACAAGGTGAACAGCAAATGGTGACCCCAGTGGGTACAGATCAGACTGAAGACCATGGTGTGAAAAGGCCATGCAGTGTGGATCAGCTGATTCTTTGACCATAGTAAAAGTCTCATGGGTGCACATCAACATTAGCAATGTGTCATAAAAGGAACACAAAATACTTCTGTTCTAATATTATTATTGTTCTGCATATCCCATCAAAAAGCTTGACTTCATTAACTCTGCCTACACAGCAAGCTTTTCATTGATCAGGATTATGTCCTGCTTTCGTACAGCTCAGGGCCAGTTCAATTTGAGTCAAGCAATTTTATTTAGTTACTACATGCTAAAATCAAAATAAAACACTTGTAAACTCTTATGTGCATTTTCTACCTACCATAACACTTGAATAAATCAGAAGCTTTAAAGATACATTTTTTTCAACAGACAAATAACATTCATAATACACAGCTCAATACATGACTACACATACATTTCATATCATACAGTGGTGTTCATTTTTTTCAACAGACAAATAACATTCATAATACATAGCTCAATACATGACTACACCTACATTTCACATCATACAGTGGTGTTCATTTTTTTCAACAGACAAATAACATTCATAATACACCGCTCAATACATGACACATACATTTCACATCATACAGTGGTGTACACCTGCTAACCTCTGAAAGTGAAAAATAGAAATGGAAGCCTGGTCTGTATGTGTGTGTGTGTGCGTGTGTACATGACTGGAAGACTCCCTGGCTGAAACTGAATTTAGCCTCTGGAATACTGAAAAACATAAGTTTCTCATTACTACTTTCTGAATGATAAGTGTTTCTTGGAGCCCATATGTTTTCTTATCCCTTTACCACATGTAAGCGCCTTTGGCATACTATATCCCATTCTCATGGAAGCACCTTTGGACACCTCTACCCAATTTGCATGAAAGCATCTCTACACCATTCTCATGGACGCCCACTGTAAACATCAGCCATTCTGGGATGGTTTTTGTTGAGCCACCTTCTGGGAAAAACCCCTATTAGATACTACATTCATTGATGTGCATGACCATTACATCAGATCACGTGGTCACTGTTTAAGCTCTAGTCATAATCTGCTACTTAAAGTAATTGGGTCAGATTTTCCACTCTCCAAAATGGAGGCTATGGATTTGTTCAGTACTTTCTGGAGCTTGCACGATTTCGAATCACAACTATGAAAGCTTCAATAACTTAGGTAAAGGCTCTGATAATGATATAGGAAGCCATTAGTTTTTATAAATTATCAAATTCAGCTGATTTAGTGATACAGATGCAGACAAAGAACTTGTAAATTTTGAGTATGAGAAATGGCAGCTACAGTTGGTCACATGGCTTCACAGGCTCGATGGTGAATGAGCTCTCTCAAGATTTTAAAGCACATAAAAAATTCTGCCATGAAAAATAATTATACAACTGTAACTATCAGATTTTACTCTTAAATTTTCAATGCGTAACAGATGTGTACTAAACACTGTAAATGGTTCAAATTCATGTTGAACATAACATGTACAACACTGCTTAACAGTTAACTGACAGGCCTATTTGTATGGAGTCAAATAGATAACAGGTGTTCTATTTATAGCAAACACTGCACTGTGTAACTTTGGTACACATATATCAACTGCCTACAAAGCCATTCACTCTATGGGTTAAATCAGTTCCTCCTCATTATTACAGGGCTTTATAACTACAGTACAAACCTTGCAAATGTGTTAACTCACTCCTAATCAAGAATAGCTCATGACATCTGGATCTGCAACTTCATCATTGTATTTCTGCTTAACTTTAGTCTTGTTACACTTCTTAGTCTTTGCTTCAAGTGTCCTATTTGCTTCATTATCTGCCTCTGGCATGATCAGAAGAGCATGAACCGATTCAAACACATGGGTAAATTATCATTCTGGCTGCTCATGTGCAAGGTAAAATGGAAGTCACATGATATCCAGCACAGCTTGTTTCAAGACAGCACGATGGCTGCTATGGTGGCAATACTGGACATTAGATCAGCACCATTTTCATTTAGGACCAACTAAACATGATATCTTTTAGTGGAAAGCAAACTTGCAGACTACCTCACCATGGCGCTTCAAGGTGTTGCCAGTTCTTAAGCTAAGCTAAGGACCAACAAGGATGCTCACATAGCAGGGTGGTTGCAGGCAATGCGATCTGGAGAGTATTCTTGGAGAAACATAATTTACTACATGATCTGGTGGTTGTTGTTGTTGTTGTTGTTGTGGGGCTTAACACCATTTTTCAGCACACGATAGGCTATACATGGCGGCCTGTATTAATGGTGGAGGAAGAAACCAGGAAATCCGCGGAAAGAACCACCAACCCACGAGAAGCTACTGGCAAGCTTTCTCACATATCCACATTCGCCGAATCTTAGACTCGAACCAACGCAGACAGAGGTGAGATGGCAGTGATTCGTAATGGACAGCGCTTTAGACCACTCGGCCACTCAGGGCCCTGATCTGGTGGTCATCTGATCCACACCCACCAAATTCAGATTCTGTATCTGTAAACTCAAGAAAGTGGCCTCTGAATGCCAGCCAATGATGTCTTGGATCTAAACATTTCATTCAAACATGAGGCTTGCAGAAACTACTCTAATTTCATGAGATGGCTTTTATATTTTGAAAGGTCAGAGTATGCCAAATGTATAACCTGCCAAAAGCTAAGAAGCTGATGGTCTAGGCAGAGGAGTAACACCTGCAACCTTGGCTGTTTGAGAAGATTTGGTTTGGCTGTAGCTTAAATAGATTGTTGACTCAGGACTTGTCCTATCTGTAAGGGACTATAGAATTCTGACCCCATATTTTCTGTATTAATACTGGTACTAAGACCACAGTGGCATAAACAAAGGCCTATAACCCATCCCAACTGAGTGACAGCACATCCAGGGCCCAAAATTCTGGCTCTGGGACATGTGAGACAATGGCAGGCTGCTTGTGGCTTGACCTTGGCACAAACAGGTCAATTATCAGATGTCTCCCCAAAACAAACAAAAATATGAAAAACCTGACAAATAAAGGGACCATTTTGTATAAATAACGTGATCCTGTCTGGACAGAACAATGGCCAGAACATTAAGCCTTCAGGGAATGTCTGACTTGCATGTTGATCTTAACTTGGTAGCATCAACAAGAAACATTATGTCATTAAAGTACTTTAAAAGAACCGAATATAAATGTTCATAATTTTAGTATTGTCACAATCATATAATTAAGTTCATAGCAGATGATGCAGTAATAGGTAGTTTTCCCTAAAAGCAAGAAGGGCCCCATAAATTCAATCCAGAGAGCTCTCGTCATCCACTTATTTTAAAAACTGGAGAAAATGCTCCTGAAAATATCTATTCGAATACAATGATATAAAATTTTGCTTGTGTACCTTTTGCAATTATAAACTTTTGTAATAACTTATGCCAAATATATTTAACAAACAAAAACTATATCTTGCCCAAGAACTAGACTAAAATGTCTGTGAGTTTCAAAAATGATATATTTATGTAGCTGTTGGCACTATTATTTCTGGCTTCAATATCCACAATCAAAAGTCATAATCCATGCTATGCCATTTCATAAAACTTGCAAGATAAAAATGAAAGGAATTGAACCTGATGAGGTTGACATGAGCTGATTCCATCACAGTAAGCCAGGCCTGCATTGGCTGGACATCATTCTCAGATGGCTGATAATCATAAAGAGCCTGCAAAACATGGGTCAAAATTATGTTGTTTAATTTCAACAAAATAAAAACAAACACACACAGTCAAGTCTGCCTTCATGGACACAACTATATAAAGGATATCTGTTGATAAAAGAAAACAGGGAAAAATGTCTTTTGCCTAAGTGTATCAAAAGATTTGAGCTCTATATAAAGATATCTTTTAATGAAGGCCAAAAGTTATTCCAAGGTTCAATCCCTATTCCAACTGCAAGCCATTCATCAAGTTTGGTCCAGGTCTATGAGGGCAAAATAATGTTATTGTTACAGAAATCATTTTTCTTCATTTAGTCATTGTGATACTCACTTTGATATTTTAACCCCCAAACTAACAGGTTTCTTTTTCAACAACCCTAACTGAACCAGTTCAATCAAATGAATTTAGTCCCGACATAAACTCTAAAATGTGCCTGTGGTTTTTTTCTTTTTGCTTAACATGCAACATTACCTGTTGTTCTGATTTTTTAGGATTGCACTGTCTCATAAAAAATTAACACACTAATCAAATCACTTCATGTGTTAGATGTACATATTTCATTCAAGAAAATTTTAAAAAACAACAATATTTACAGAGCATGCTTTACTCACTGTAATAATCTGTGCATTTAACTCTGCAGGCAGGTTGGAAGCTTTGGGTTTGGCAACAAACAACCCATTGAGAGCCTGCATACATCCAGCTGTCACCATCTGAAAGATGTGTATAATCTTATTAGTATGGAATTTGTGGAAAATAGTGTACTGACTGTATACAAGGCTGGCATATACATGATTTCTACAAACCAGGACCAGAAAATATCAAGAAAAAATCTTGCTTCTGCTGATAAGAATAGACATAGATACTACTAGATGAGCTAATCTGTGCTATTTCCCTAAACTGGTCTCTCCATAACCAGACCTCCGTAGATCGGTCATATATTTTCATCTCTAATAGGCCATTATAATAGGCTTTCAACCTCTGAAAATTGTCCACCTCCATAAAACAGCCACAAGTTTTCATCAAAATAGCATCCAGTCCGGGGAAGTTTTACTGTGTTTTTGCCTTGCATAGTGCAAGAGGTAAAAATAAAACCTGGTTTAACATCTGTTTCCATGTCTACTGAATGTAAAATAAACTTTAACTACAGCTGTTAGCAATGACCATGCTCACTATAAATATGCCCCACATGGGTTTAAACAGATGCACTTGTGCTGGGAAACCACATCTTGAAGAAGATGTGCATGCACAGGCCAATGTTTGTTGATCAACAAGGACCACAACTATATCCAAAGACAAAACAAACAAAAGACACATCTAGGTCTATTACACAATGTTCACATTAAAATACATCAAAATATGTTGAGTGGTTCTTGAGCTATTCTAAATACAAATGACATTCCATGTAAAAGATATGAAGCTGATCGACAAGGGCCATAACTCTGTCCAAAATGGGAAAGATAAAAGAAAACCCATAAATGACACATGTAGGTCTATTACATAATGTTCACACAGAAGTGCATCAAAATATCTTGAATGGTTCTTAAGCTATTCTGGATACAAGCATCATTCCATGTCAAAGATAAAACTGAGCGACAAGGACCATAATTCTGTCCAAAATGGGGTAGATGAGACAAAATCCATAAATGACACATGTAGGTCTATTACACAATGTTCACACAGAATTGCATCAAAATGTTTGGAATGGTTCTTGAGATATTCTGAATACTGGCGACATTCCATGTAAAAGATATGAAACATATCAACAAGGGCCATAACTCTGTCCAAAATGGGATAGATGAGACAAACCCCATAAATGACACATGTAGGTCTATTACACAATGTTCACAAAGTGCATCAAAATACACTGAGTGATTCTTGAGCTATTCTGAATACAAGCAACAATCCATGTAAAACATTATGCTGATCAACAAGGACCATAACTGTGTCCAAAATGGGATACGTGACACAAAACCCATAAATGACACATGTAGGTTTATTAAAAAAATATTCACATAGATGTGCATAAAATTATTTTGAATGGTTCTTGAGCTATGCTAATAATATAAGCGACATCTCATGTGAAAATAAGACAACAAAACGCAAGGACCATGATTCTGTTCAAAATGATGCAGACAAGAAAAAAAAAACATCCAAAAACACATCAAGGTCAAAGAGGCACATTCTTTAACAAAATCCATCAGAACAAGTTGTTCAGCAATGCTGACTAATGCAAGCAACTATTCAAGTTTCCATGCGAAGACGAAAACTTACTTGACATTGGGAATAGCTCTTCCCAAAATGGAATAGGGGAGTCTAAACCCATAAAAGGCAAACAGAAGTTTACGAGAAAATTTTGACATGAAATTGCATCATAATGTGTTGAATGGTTTTCAAGGTATGCCTGTACCAAACAACCCATATATATATATATATATATATATATATATATATATATATATATATATGTATATAGAATATATGTATAGTATGTACACTGTATCAATGATATACGAGATGTATAAACTTTTCATTAAAAGGAAACAAAGCTTGCTGAGTTTCCTTTAAATGAAAATTTATACAAGTGGTATATCATTGATACAGCGTACATACTGTACATATATTTTATTTATATCACATACAAATACATATATTTGCCCTTTTGAACGGAGTTCAGATTTACAACAGGCAGCTGTGTATTGACCGAGTGAATGAACTCCTCACATCCCCGAGAGTGTCCGCTACAAAATGTAGTTCTATGCCTTTTGTGGCTATTCACAATTACCTTGCATATTGATAAGTTGATTGTTTTCTTTTTTAGGTTCTATTTTTCTTCACATTGATTAAATGAATATAATACATACTTATGATATAAACATGAAAGATGGTTTTAATGATAAAAGTAGAGACTACAAAAACACATAGTTAGCTACACCATTCACATGAACACTGCCATTCACATACCAGTGCTTGGAAATTAATGTGGAATGTAAACTAAGCAAAATGACGAACCAAACAGAGGTAATTAAAATATTTTAATATATTTACAGTTGATCAAAGTCATTATTCTGCTCTAGTACCACCAACAATAAACTCTCTCTCTCTTTCACTGGTCGGCTTGACTTTATAACTCTCTCTCTCTCTCTCACACACCCATACACACACACACACACACACACACCCTTTGGTCGGTTTGACCTAACTTTTACCATCATTCATAAGTCCAGAGATATCGTGGGATGACACAAATGAAAATCCTCTACGTTCATCATTTCAGAGATATTAGCCTGTATCTTGCTACGATGGTCCAGAGTGAGAGAAAGAGAGAAACAGAGAGAGAGACACAGAGAGAGAGAGAGAGAGAGAGAGAGAAAGGGGGGGGGCCTTTGGACATTTTCATATTTAACTAATAATAATCGATTTTTAGAAAATTATAGTATGTTTAAGAACCAACGACAAAACATTACATTAAATACATCACAGTATGTGTACCACGTAACCGAGGAATTTATAATGGTGACCTGGTTTGCAAATTTGTATCATTATTACTGTAGATAAATCGCAGGGAAAGTGCACACGTATCGTTACGACGTACCATATTCTTGTAGGTTACTTGGTGTAATTTCTATTTCAAGGTTTCAATCCAGCCCAAATTCCTTTTCTCTCTCACTCCACATTTCTGCATAGTTTGTCCATTATGCATGAGAATGGAGGGGGAACAAAAATCAGAAAGAATTGTGATGAAAATGTGTACCATATTAAATTCATTTAGAAAATGAGGATTATTAATACTTTTTGTTGTTATTTTCACACATCACTAATGATTAATATGTGGAAATTCATCACTGATCTAGAATCAACTGCAGACGGTCGCTAGAATTTTTATTTATGCGTATTATTGCGCCATGGGCAGATCACAATTTCACCAATAGTATTGGTAAATCAAACTGCTTTATACCAACACTTTAAATGCCATGTTATTTTTAATGTATGTGGTATGTATGTATATATATATATATATATATATATATATATATATATATACAAAAGAATATAAGAATCTGTCAAGGGCCTTAACTCCATCCAAAATGTAAACTAAACCAGGCTTCGAAACTAACAGATGTCAGTTAGTCTGCAACTAATAGTTTTCCCACGGACTAATAAATATGTTCCAATACAAGTCCGTCTGACTAATAAAAAAATGAATGCAAGTATTTATTTTAAAGTTTGCTTTTCTCATTTTTTTTTAATGAATTCCGTAACAGAAATGCAGACAAATAACTTGTTATTTTTAGTTACTGAACTTGTTGTAACTCCCGTATGTAAATCCAGATCACCTAGGTGCTTTATATTAAGCATTACAAATGGTGTGCAAAGCGTTATTGTCACACTGACCAGGATCATAGTTAAACAAAGAAAGCGAAGAGAACAATGTGGCAATTTGTACAAGGTGTGGAAAATCCAGCCAAAAGGCTGAAGACTGACAATAATGAGGATAAAAGGGAACGTGACAAACAGTAGGATAAAGAAAGTAGGAACCGAACTTTTCAAGAGAAGTGGAAATGCGGTTGGCCATGGCTTAACTTTAACCCCGAAGTAAATACCATGTTTTGCAGCATCTGCAGAGAGCATTCAAAAACGGAGGATGAAAAAAAAAGCTCATTTGTAGTTCCAATTTACAGTTGGAAACAAAAGTATACCATGAAACCAAATCACAAATCCATCAGAAATGCATGATCACGAGTCGAGAATTATCGAAACCCAAAGGACAGTCATCTGCAAGTAAAATCGTCATGACGCTAAACGAAAAAGTTGTTGGAAGAATGTCAGTTTTGTTTAGGAATGTACACGCCCTAGTAAAAATGAGAAGGCCATTTAGCGATTATATGTGGATGGTCCAAATGGATGCCAAAAAGGGAATTGATGTTGGTCAAACATATCTCAATGACAAAGAGGCACAAGTGTTTTCAGAATTTATTGCACAGTGTACAAGAAAAAAACTTGAACAAAAGACTAAATCAGCACCATTTATTAGTATTATCACTGATGGTTCCACTGATAAAGGGTTCCGCAAACAAGAAGTTGTTTATGTAAGAACTGCCATTGGTGGGCAAATATGCACTTCATTTTTGGGTATGACAGAAGTTTCATGAGCTAATGCTGATGGGATTTTAGGAGCTATTGATGATGCATTTGCATCAATTGCAATGCCTGATTACAAAAGTAAACTTGTTGGATTTGGTTCTGATGGAGCTGCTGTCAATACTGGAAACAACAATGGTGTTATTGCTAGATTTAGAGAATCACAGAAATATCTTCCTTTGGAACTGGCTTACAAAGCTGGCAAAAAAGCCTATCCATGCAAAAGTTGAGGAGCTGTTAACAGGACATTACTATTTTTATCAGAATAGCCCTTTAAATAGAAGTGATTTGTTAGGTGCATGTGAGGTACTGGGAATCATCAAGATAGTCCCTACTTGTGTTGGTGGAACTAGATAGTTGGCACATTGGCAGAGGGCTTTGGACAATTTGTGGAAATCATATCCAGCAATAGTCAGCCACCTCCAGACATTGACTAAAACTGATCAGCCTTCACCTAGAAGAGACCTGAAGCTACTGGGAAAGCAGCTGGCTATCTGAAAATGTTGCTAGATCTGCATCTTGTTAATTATGCCCACTTCTTGACAGATGTCATAAATTTACTGTCCAAGTTGTCATTGTTTCTTCAAAATGAGTCTTGTTTGGTGTCTGAAGTGTACCTGAGACTTCTTGCAACTATTGATGCCTTGGAACAGTTGAAATTAAGAGACAGACCTAGGTTAAAAACGTTTCTGCAGGATATTGGTAATGGACCTATAAAAGAATTTCATGGTTTTGTACTAAAAGAACAAAGTTCCCCAACATCAGTGCAGTTATCACTTCATGCTAGAGAGGACATGATCAACAGTTTAGCAGAACACTTGGATGCCCGATATGACAAACAGCAATGTGATGTATTGAAAGCCACACATTTTACAGATTTTCATTTATGACCAAGAGACTCAAATAATATTGGATTTGGTGATAAGGATGTTACTTCTCTGCTGGAACATTTTTCCCCAGTAATGACAATAGCAAGCTTCTATCCAGACAAGGTTGAAGAGGAGTGGCACTCTTGAAAAGTTTAATTTATGCTTGTGGATGTCAGGTAGAGAACTTAAGATCGCGCGATGTTAACAAGAGATTTCAAGAAGGTCACACTAACATTCTTGCACTGGTGGATCCTGTGTTGACCCTTCCAGCCTCGTCTGCAGATGCAGAACAGGGAGTTAGTGAACTGAAAATGACAAAATCTGATTGGAGATGCAGATTGTGCAGTAGTGTATTGAATGACTTGTTAATGATTCACTTTTTAAAGTGAAGACATTGCTGATTATGATCCATTGCCAGCTATATATTTATGGAACTCTTGTGGACTGAGACAAAGAAGACCACTGTATATGGACCAGGAGGGCTATTCAGAATTGGATGGAGAAGATTATGATTTGGGACAAGCTGATGGCAAATCAATATGATTTATAATGTGTATAAATCTCTATTGTTGTGTTACGTACATGTATTTTGAGGACAAATGAATTTTGCTGTGGGCTAGTGTGTCTTTTGTCCTGTTAGTCTGCTTGACTAGTTAATAAAAAAGCTAGTTTCGAACTCTGTAAACCCATACAAGACACATTTAGATTTATTAAAGTGTATGACAATGTGATCATAAGTAGGTGCATTTATCATTTTAAATTAAATACTGTTACCCTAAAATTCAATACTAACTTACTTTAACCAAGAGTCTGCAACTAACTGTCATCAAGAAACTTCCACACAAAAATTATTGATCGCTTCGGACTTTTACAATGGTGGCCAGATACAAAACTGGGTCAAGAAAAGAGCATGTTGTGACTAATCATCACAGTATAGGGTAGTACACATTTTTTTCCAACATGTTTAACTTTCATTGTGATAGCATACAACATTCAATCTGGTTTATACTGGATCACACCTATTTAGACCTAAAATTGGCCACATCCTTAAACACAGTCTTGCTGTACATGTGTTTGTTAAAAGTGAATAATTTAAAGGCATTTGTAATCAAATTCTAAAAAAAACCGACACCCATCAGTAAATTAGTACTGAATCCATTCATAACCTGTATGACTTACTATACACAATATTCACACCAAATGCATCAGGATTGGTTGTTGAGCTATACCAATTACAAGCAACATCCATGTAAAGATATAAAGTTCATGTCATGGATCATAACAATATGCAAAATGGAGCTGACAAAATAAAGCTCATAAAAGCCACATGCATGTCTATGAGATGATGTCAAGGATCATACTCATGCTTGGTGCAAAAAATTAATGAAAAACAGGAATTTCTTTCTTGGTCTATAGTCTGACTAATGTGGGTATGTGAGAAAGCTTACCAGCAGCTTCCAGAGTGCCTCTGGTTCTTCCTCCACCAAATATATAGGCTGTAATGTATAGTCTATTATGTGCCAAAAAATGTTTTTTAAACCCTACAAGACAAACAAATACCAACAAAAGATGCAGGCTCCTTCCCTTGCATCTGTCTAACATGCCTCCAACTATTAAAAAGACAGCCGTATAATTAAAAAATTTACATTCTTTTGCAGTAGCAGAGTTTCTTATTTCTGTTAATCAGCTTACTTACTGTGACTTCACTAACAAAGGTTTCTAATTTCTGTCAATCAACTTATTTACTGTGGTTTCACTAATAGTTTTTTGATTTTCTCTCTGTTTACTTACTGTAGTTTCACTAAATTTCATGGGGCACCAATTTTTGTGGATTTTGAGGTTGCTCCAAACCACAAGTGATGCTGAAGGTTCCCCCTCCCATTTTCTTACTCACACACTCCAAACCACAAGTGATGCAGAAGGTTCCCCCTCCCATTTTCTTACTGACACACTCCAAACCACATGTGATGCAGAAGATATCCCCCTCATCCTGTTTTCTTACCAACTCACTTCAAACTCACTTCAAAGTCCACCCTCATCCCATTTTTCTTACTGACACCCTCTAAATTACAAGTGATGCAGAAGGGTTCCCCCTCCTATTTTCTAACTGACACACTCCAAACCAGAAGTGATACAGAAGGTTCTCCCTCCCATTTTCTTACTGACACACTCCAAACCACAAGTGATACAGAAGGTTCCCTCCTCCCATTTTCAACTGACACACTCCAAACAAGTGATGCAGAAGGTTCCCCCCTCCCATTTTCTTACTGACACACTCCAAGCCACAAGTGATACAGAAGGTTCCCCCCTCCCATTTTCTTACTCATACATTCCAAGTGATTGACAAAGCTCAGCTATTTGATAATTCAACTTCATAACTGTAATGTTATTTTAGCCCATTTTGAATTAAAAGAATTATATAAAGAAGTTCATATTGCTTCAATTCACATTATGTAAACAGTATCAATGGCTGTTTTATCTTCTTAGTGATGTACATTGATACTAGTTATGACACTGGTATGGAAGAGAGAAAAGAGAAAGAGGACAAAGCACTTAGGCATCAGTATAACTGAAAATGAAATGTACAATAATTGCTGAACACACCTCATTGAATAATCATCACAACAATCAAGTGTTCTGGTCAACAAACACTTGTCCCATAAATAATCCCAAAATTGTAAAATTACACTTGAGAAGTAATGTAAAAGAATATGGTAGTTATATCTAAGATCTGTTGTCAGCACCATTTTCAAATAGTACCAAGCAGACATCACAAGACTTTTCTGAAAATCCAATGTAGAGATGACCATCTGAATACTGGCTTCATACACATCAGGGGAAATGAAATTCTATGACTTATGAATGACCAATTTCAGATTTTAGCTAGTTCTAAGGTGTATTTTCAGCATCATTTTCATTAAGTACCAAGTAGACATCACAAGACTTTTATTGAAAATCCAATGTAGAGATGATCACAGTGGCTTTGTAAAGATCAGGAGAACTAAAATTCAGTGACTTATCAATAACAGTTTACTGTGACTACACTCAGTATCAAGCATCAAGCAGTCTACTTCCAGTTAATAATTTAAAGAAACTAAACAATAAAGAATTAATAGAATCAATAAATGTAATGCAATATGAAAGGCAAATGATATAAAGTCCCTGAAACTGGACCTAAATATTACATGCTTTTCTCCTCCAGCTACAATTCTGTCTCTTTTCCTTTTCTCCCAAGTCCATTGGACTCAAATATTAGTGTTAGTCCCATTATCTTCTGCTCCATCTGCTAGTTTGTCTGCTGCCTGGAAATGGCTACTGACATCACCAATATTTCTGCCTTCAACACACTGCTGCTTTAAAACCTGCCACAAAACTGTACCCCCACTGTCAGTCCCTGAATCTGTAGAACCAGAGACAAAACTGAAACTGGCTTTTCTGATGACAGCAATGATGATGAAATAAATTAATTTTGTGCTGCCCCTGTGAAACCTGGCATAAAAACCGCAGGCTTGTGTGTTTTCATTAGTTCCAAGTGTTTCTTTCCTTTTGTGTTGCTACTTGGGGCAGCAAGCAATGCCCATTCCTACAATTCTTGCAACTCACGTACAAAAGTGCCAGAGGATACTGGCCTACCTTCAGCAATAACTTTCTGCACAAAAAAATATTGTTTTGCACAACGGATCCATTTCAGACCTCTGCTGTACTACTACTTGCAATGGAAAGGGAAGTAACTTGTACAAGTATTTCCTTTGCTTAATCTCATGTACAAACCAGACCTCTGAAGCAAGAATATCAGACTGACCCTAAAACTTCTCCTTCTGCATCGAAGGTACCTACCACATTGCTTAGAGTCATCAGTTTGAGAACTGTCTCACAGCAGGACTTCACGGTATTCTGAGGGAGTACTGACAGAACATCCTTTAACAGGGACAAGATGTGTAGAGTATCTGATGCTTCTCCAATACCTGCAACAAAGAAATTATTATTATTATTATTATTACTGCTGTTGCTGTTGTTGTTGTTGCTACAATTAAACTTGCCTTAATGTTCACCTGCAATAAGCAATTACCTGTCTTCAACAGTTCTCAAGATATTGTAAATTCAACTCTTTAAAATATGAACCTCTGTGTTCAGAGGCCACTTTTATCACTTCTTAGAGGTAGCCGCTTATAACAAATTTGATTGGGCTATCAATACTTTTGTAGATATACTGTGATCAATTACCCTGTCAATCTGTGTATAAGTACTCTCACTTTCTCATGTGCATACTTTTTAAAAAATAAAATGTATTATTTCTAGGAGCTGTTCAAATTACATGAGAAATGAAAGCGAGAACTTATATTTATCTATCATTCATCCTACAATTTTTGCATGTCTTGTGTCTTCCATATTATCCTCCAAATGAACTCAACATTGACATGTCAATATGTAACCGAGAAATTATAATAATAATAACAACATAATTCATATAACTTGTCTACGTGAAGTTGCAGACAAAGATATTATTTGTAACTGTTAATGGTATTGATTGAATAATACCAAAAAGTAGTCCTCAACAAAGCTGACCATTGTGTTAATGGGTAATTTATTGCAATACAGAATAGATATGAAAGACAGACTGATGGAAAGAAAATACAGCACCTACCTCCACTCTGTTCTATGATATGAATACAATACTTGGCTGTAATGGAGGCTGCAGGGTGGTGAGGTGGAGAGTCTCCCTGTATCATGAACAAACTTCCTTTCAATACAATACAAACACTCTGATGAGCTGCTTTTCTTACCTGCAAAAGGGGAAATAACTCTGCATAACAGGTACATGGAATGGAAAGTGAACAGATGGACCTATATGCATTTCATGTCACCACAATAATGATCAAACAGTGCCAATCAAAAGTCACCACAATAATGATCAAATAGTGCCAATCAAAAGTCAAGTTCAAAAATTGTAAATGTAAAGAATTACACAAAAACTTTGGGAAGATAAACCCTTCCAAAAAATATAAGCATGAAATAACACAAGATATAAAAATAAAACATTAGATGCTAACATTCTGTAAAGTCTATAAAATAAATTATAAATTGAAAATACAAAGTTCATACATTGTAACATTCTAAGAAACATATTACAATACTCTGGGTCATACTATATATCAGATCACATATTTGTTAGCAGAATATTTGCTAAACTAAGGATGCTCCAAATTCCTGCTATTGAAAATAGTGTTATGTCATTATTATTGTCCTAACCTTACATATCAATTATTTTCATACAGTCTTAAAGTATAGGGTGAATATTTGATACATTACTGCATTCCCTCAAAAAGTTCATAATTTTAGGCCAGGGGATTTTAAAATGGAAGCCTGGCAACGGAATCAGAACAAGTATGTTCGTTCAAAAAGAGAAACCCAAATAAAAAAAATAGCTTAAATAAACTTTTTCTTGATAAAAATTCATTTTGATGTTTTTTAAAATATCAGGGGGAAACATACAGACATAAAATCATTTTGAATTTTGGGTCTAAAGGGGGTCACCTCAAAGGCTTTATAGCTAAACTTCTCAGAGGTGTCTGCAAATAAAATCTAAATGGCCAAGATATTCTTGGTGGTATATCATCATAACTGAGTTCACATCAAAAATTTCTCACAGGGTTTAACTCAATGCAACTGAAAATAATATGCTCCACTGTCAGTGGATACTTGCAGGGTATGCATTCTAGTCAAGGCTTACCCTTCAGAATCCATACCCGAGCCAGGTATGTGTGTCCCCATATGTAACTGGCTCAATAATAATAATAATAATGAGGACTTTGTATAGCACCTAATCTTTAGAAGCTCTAAGCGCTTTACAGCATTAGACAAACATATATAATGATATGATTACAAAAACAAACACCATGAAATTAGAAAACAGAAAACATGCTGAAAATATTTAAGGTAAGGAAATATTATTAGTCTTTAAGTCTGTTCTTGCAGTCGAAATAGGTGAGTATACTCAATACTACCTTTGTTATTTGCTTTAAATGAGAGATGCCACTGTCTACTGATGGGTTTCATGTTCAGAGCTTTCTTGCTTAAGTTTTCATTTTGTATAATTTACAATTTACATACAAACTGGCAATTTATACATTATCTGAAATCAACAGAAATCTTCTATTATGTAAAAGGAATTGAAAGATAATGAAATTTGTTTTTATATCAATGTGGTTCAAAGATTTTAGTACGACTGTAATAAAAAGAAGTGCACACAGATCTCAAAGAATCTGATAGATACAGAGTGTTTGATAGATTTCATGCTGTTCAATAAATGTATTATTTATAGCCATTTATCCAATGTACATGTAGGCTTTTAATGGTGACCCTCTAAAGTCCAAGATGGTCAAACACAAGAAGATCAGAAAATATTACTACCAACAATTCTGATTATCAGGCAGGTAATTCCATGTCTTTACTACCCTAGATCCTTATTCTGCAAGTAATTCCATGTCTTTACAACCCAAGATCCTTATTCTGCAGGTAATTCCATGTCTTTACCAATCTAGATCCTTATTCTGATTATTTGGCAGATAATTCAATGTCTTTGGCACTCTAGATCCTTATTCAATAGGTAATTCCATGTCTTTACCACCCTGTATCCTTATTCCAATTATTCTGCAGGTAATTCCATGTCTTTGCCACCACAGATCCTTATTTTGCAGGTAATTCCATGTCTCTAGCACCCTAGATCCTTGTTCTGATTATTCTGCAAATAATTCCATGTCTTTACCACCATAAATCCCTTATTTTGCAGGTAATTCTATCTCTTTAGCACCCCAGATCCTTATTCTGTATTCCACTTTTCCAAACACATTTTCTGGCTCCATATGTGTTTGGATTTGTATTGTGAAAATAACTGATATGCAAGGTTACGACAATAATAATGACATTATTTTCAATGGCACAAATTTGGAAGATCCTTAATTTAGCAAATATTCTGATAACAAATATGAAATCTGCCAAACTGCATGAGCCAGAGTACTGTAATATTTTTTTGTAAATGTCAGAATGTTTCAACATTAATTTTCAAGCATGAAGCTACCTTGGGTTTTTTGTGTGTGATGAAAGTAAGCAATCCTTTGTAGACTTGCTGAGTAGATGTATTGTTCCAGATTGCATGCTCCTGTACACGCAGCAAATTTGCAAGGCAGAGTAGTACCTGAAACAAAGAAGAACAATAATTTATTATGTACATGCATTTATTCTTAGCAGAATGCTATGTTGTACCTGCAAACAAACCTGTGTTGTTTCAAAAAAAGAATACCTTGAAGGGACTGACACTTTACTATCCAAAAGAATTGATAGGAATTTTAAGACAAGACAATTTCTTCTTTTTAACAGCAGCATATTAAAACAATCTCTGACATTCTTGAGTGATTGATTTTCAAATCAGCCACTGTGGCAGCCATACTGGATGCAACATCAGTACCATTTTCATTTAGTACAAAACTGATACCAATAGAAGACTTTTCAAGAAAACCCCAGGCAAACATGTTCACCCATGCAGGCAAATTTGTGACAAGATTTTTTATTTGTTCATTGTGGCAGCCAAACTGGGTGTCTTCAGGGCACTATTTTCATTTAGAACCTAACATATATCAAAAGTCATTTTGGTGAAACCCTATGTCAATATGACCATCAGTTCTAAAGGAGTAGCCATAGCAAGATGGCTGACATGGTGGTCATAATGGCATTTTACATTCAAGAACAACTAGACACCAACAGAACTCTTTTGGTGGAAACTCAAGATCTATATGACTATCCATTTAGGAGGAGTAGCAACAAGGAGACCTCAGACTAGGGATGAAATGATACACCTGTGCTACATATCGATACGATTCACAATACGCAGCCTCTGATACGATACATATCAATATATATATGAACTTGATGGTTTTTCCATCTTTGGAAGGTAGGTGGAGCCCTTTCATATATGTCAACATTCTATTCCTATTTCTAGTATGCAGATAACTGATGGACATATAGTTATCATATATTTATATGCAATTCTCATTGATGAGAAGTGACAACAATACTTTCAAACAGACTACCTGTTGGTTGTAGTGAGTTTTATCCAATGTTTTAGGCCATTTAATGGTGGCTCCATTTAACTCCCTTTGTTTTGTACAACATGAATGATTTGAAAAGATATTATCACCAATTTCATGTCACACTTGGAAGACATTATGATGTTATCTTCAAAATGGAAGATAAATGCAATTTCCTTGTGCAAAGAAAATCTAGAACAAATCCGGTGTAACAACCAATTCTTTGCCCCCTGCTGAAAGTTTCCCCCAGGGAAAGAACTGGATAGCTCATTCTTTCCCCCTCTAGTTATTTCCTCCCCCCCCCCCACATTAAGTTAGGTTCCCTCTCTAGTAATTTCTCACCTCTCACCCAAACAACTAATTAGTTTCTTTTCATTAATGAACTCTTTGGTAATAAGCTTAATGCCTGCATGTGAAATATCATACATGTAATGGGTCACTTATGAAAAGGGAGGGACTCTTTAGTAATACAGCCTACAAGTGGAATATCATACATATAAAGAGTCACTTAACAACTGGGGGGGGGGGGGAGAATCAGCTAGCCAATTCTTTTCCCACTAGAATAAATTGGTTTCTTTTCATTAATGGACTTTTTCCCCATCTGCTTAAGGTCCACATGTTAAATATAATACATGTAATGGTACACATAACAAACTCTCACACAGGATTTATTTCAAGAAAACCATTACATTAATACAGGTGATACGGATTACAATTTCAGACTAATAACCTTTCAAACCATTTACACTGAATAAGACAACTTTAAATTAATGTTCATGCTTCTTCTTAGCAACTAAACATCATCAGCAAGGTTTTGAAAATAAACTCCAGACTGAGTAAAAGTGTCCAAGAGAAAGGATGCTGGGTACCTCAACCAATCAAACTGCTTAACTCCTTTGGAATTTGATCCACTAGTGCTATACACATAAATGTCTGTGGATAACAGTCATGTTGCACCCATAATCTCGCCATCTGTTGCCCACACAGTATTTGACTCCATATTACTGTCCTGTAATTAAGTATTTACATTGTTCTTGAGGTAATTGCTAAGCTTTTTAGTAACCATTGTGGAGCACATATTTCTGACAATACAAGTACGGCCAATGTTGTAGTTCTCTTTGCTTCTTGAAATTGCAAAGCTTATAGTTCTAAACATACAAGTACCAGCACCTTGTACAATTTCCAATTTTGCTGGGGCTAAGGATGTCTTATGTAAATTTAACTTTGGTTGCTTCATAAAGGTGATGTGAATTTTCATGCAACTGTCTTTGCATTATTTTTCTGTAGATGGATTGAAGATATTATAACTGTTTTTGTTTTCCTTGTGTCCCTGGGGTCTCCTTGGAAGTCTTGTTGGCAATCTTTTCAATTCTTGACTCATTTGTCTTTAAAGAACTTTAGGTTGATTATCATTACTTCTATTACTTATTGTTGGAGGAGTTGAAGTATGTTGTCTTTTGTCGTGTCTTTTCAGTAGTTCTTTCACTGCTTTCTTGGAATTTATGGCGTATTTGGTGGTGGTGGCTTTTGTCGAAGCTGGTCTCCTTGTATCAAGTTTCAAATGGCTACAATGACAGAAGTTAGCAGCTTGCCACTATGTTCATTTTGCAGTCTAACCCTGCCCTTTGTAAGAACATCTTTTACTACATAAGAGCCAACTGATCGTGGTGCCAGTTTGCTGCCAAATCTCCTTATTTTGGCATTCTTCATAAGTACAAGAGCTCTCTTTTGAAAGGTTTTAAAGGATGCATTTCTTTTATCGAAATTTCGCCTCTGGCACATCTGTACATTTTTAATGTTTTCTGTTACACTTTGACCTATAAACCTCGTGTTAGTTAATGTTTGCCAACATTTGAATACTTGAGAAACATTGGTTGCAAACTTCCTATTGTTTTCTTTTTAATTAGCAATTTCAACAAAATACCAAAGTATTTTAACACATGCTAATAAAAACTGACTAATTGAGACAATCATATTTCTTCCTAGCAAGACCTTAAAATAGTTCTATATTTCCTACAAATAGTTATATTTCCTACAAATAGTTTTATTTCCTACAAATAGTTTTATTTCCTCATTTTATATTCTAATTATATATAAAATCCCCCCCTCAAACAAAAACATATAAACCCCTTCAATGAAGAAAGGGTATTAATAAATTTTTTGCTAATATCATAGGCTGTAACATAAATATTTATTTTAATATGGTTGGTCTTAAAAACATATATATTCATTTTTGAGAGGAATTTGTTCATATAAATTTCTTAAAATAAGTTAGCATGTTTTTATAAATTTAGTTTTGCTAATTAATTGTTCTAATGTATAAAAGATGTAATTGGACTGGGGGCGGGGATGAGTCACCTAGCCAATTCTTTCCCCAGGGGGAAACTTTCAGTTGGAGGGGGAAAGAATTGGCTAGCCAGTTGTTTCCCCTGGGGAAAGCCAATTCTTTCCTCGGGGAAACTTTCAGAGGGGGATAAATTTGACTACTATAGGGGCATATACAAAGCTAGCTCTGTCAGCTTGCGTGTGTTGGGAAACTGATCTTTGTTACTGTTATGTACAATTTTCCAGAGATCTTATCTTTTATATTATTATCTGCTCCAAAATAGAATTTTTCACTAGCATAAGCTTCCTTTGTTAAATCAGTAGTTACTGACTACTATGCCAAATTTCTTATCTGTTCCATAATGCTGTATTAAGGGTATTTAGTCCATCAAAGCTATTAAAATAAATATCTTTACTTCTTAACTGCATTTTTTAACCCTTATTTTTTATTCATCGTAATCCTGATATGGATACATGTTTATGGTTTTGTAGCATATTATCCGTAGGGCAAATTTGATTAATTAAAAAAATGACAGTTACTTTTAAACTGTCTGTATTTTAATTAGGCTCAGTATTCTGCCCTTTGTACATTTAATTTTGAAATACCACTGAAAGGGTCATGCTGTCTATTTTTTGTCCATCCAGCATGTAAATCTGACTCGTATTTAACACCATTTTGGGCTCAAAATCATTCACTGGCATCTCCATTAACACTTTCCCAGTTCCAATAATCTGATATACTTCATAACTTTAAAAATTATTGTCATCATCACTATCATCAGCAAGTATTTGCCAAACAAAATCATAATGAACCACGTCAGGAATCAGACATTTGGAGTTTTCTATGTAGCCCATATTTTAAAATCAGACATTTGGAGTTTTCTATGTAGCCCATATTTTAAACACACATTTGTAAAACTTTCATCATGAATGGTTCAAACTACGCCATAATTTTTATTCCTAGGCACGTTGTTCTAATCAAATTTAGTTTTACAAGCATTCTTGTCATGACATCTGTTTTTCGGGTAGTAACTCAGACCTGCCAACCTGACGAGTCAGTCTCAGTAAGGCAGCAGATTTTTTTCCGTAAGATTGACCAGTTTTCAGTAAGGTGTAACAAAATATCAATAACTGCTATTGTAAAGTTGGAAAACATAATTAAAAGTTTGACACAGCGACGATAGCATTATGTTCAACTGAAAAGTTTGTAAAGTATGCGTAGACCTTATTTACCACTAGTACAGTTGCACAAACTTTAGTTCCAAACCCTATGCAACTCAATGGCTTGTTGCTACCTCTTAACTTGACGTAATTCTTGAAAATTCTTTTTCCAATTCATATGACAATGGCAATCATATCTTCCGCCACGAGACGTACTCAAATTGGCACGTGATGTTCAATAAACGTAATTGTGTCCTTTCCATCTTTTATTCACAAGAATCTGAATATTCCTTTTTATTCTGTGTTGATTATTAACACTTTTCTAGAGGCTTATTTTCCCTTTCGTCTTAAACATGCATCACTTTGGGGACGCCATTTTAAATATATTCTATAATCAACAGTTTGATCATGCAGATGCTTCGCATGAACAAATAGGTGCTGTTAAAGCATCTGGGGTGCTGCTATAAAGTTAGTATGTTTCCCTAACTAATTTCACTAATACTAATATGAAACCTGGATCCAAATAAAACACAGATGACCAATTATCCAATTCTGAAGATGGCTGTCATGTGGCCATACTGGATATTAGATTAGCACAATTTTTATTAAAGACCAAAAGAAGTCTTCTGTTGAAAACCCCATCCTATGACCTTCTGTTCATCAGAAGTAACAAAGACAAGAATGTCAAGATGTCTGCTGTGGTGGCCATATTGGATTTCAGATAGGCACCCTTATCCATTAAACTGCCAACTGAAGACCTTAACAAAGTAAAATTCAAAGGTGACTAGGCCTAGTTTACAGATTATTTCTTTGTTGGACATTACTGGAAATGCCTGTTTATCAGGTGTCACATATTTCTGAGGTATTCAGCCTGTTGTCAATTAAATAATTTTTAAACACAAATGATGTTGATCTGTACGGAAGATAGCACCAACACTAAAGCACTAACACATCTGAAACCAAAATAGCACATTTTCCATTACATTGAATAATTAGGTATATCTATGTTGTCACAATTTGTTATATCTCCTTTGAATGCTTTTATAATAAATTTCACAAAACATAGGACTATTACATTCATTTTCAGAGCCATCAGAATTTTATGATCTCGGGGATGAAAGTGTATGTGTAAAGTTTCATGGCAATTCTACAAGCAGGCTAAGAGGAGTAAGTCATAACAAACTTGTGCTAACAGAGGGACAGACATCAGATGACACACAACAGAAAACAGGCCATCCCATTAGCTCCTCTGGTCAATGACCAGCAAAGCTATGAAAATGACAATTCATCTTGAGAATTGCTTCAAGTTCTTAAAATAACAATGCAATGGAGAGATTGGCCAGTTTAAAATTTTACACTAACAGACTGACTGGAGTGTGGTGAATATAAGCAAAAGGCGGGGAAGGGGGCATAAAAAGTGACAATCTTCCTTAATCATTTGAGGTGTATGATGGAAGTGTCAAAAACATGAAAACTTACAGATTTTAGGAGAGATGTGGAACCAGATTCATGAGTAGACATTATGTCTAGAAACTGTTTTGCAACTTCTGAGAAATGACTTCTTAACACTGCTGTTGGAACTCTGAAAAACAAAAGCACATGTAATAAGGATACAATAAAACTTCCCTCTTTTTCCATCACAATCATAATTTCTGTAATGAAACTGTATTTAGTAAAATAACTGAGGTTACATTAGTTCTCTGGCCTTTACCATCTGATTGATAGGGGGGTCTTCAGAGCTGAGGTCAATTGTTGAGTTGAAACAAGTCATTGATATATCAATGCTTTTCCATGTCAATACCCATATCAATGCAAGAAGTGAACAATCGATACAAAATTATACTTACCCTATACAAGTTATTTTAATCTTCAGTGGTTGTGAGTTATCAGTTGTTGCCTTTTTATTCTTCAAATTGATAATTTATCTCAGACAGCTATCACAGGCATATTTTCTGTCATTTTTAAATATAAGGCAAACTTGAAAAAAGCTAATGATAATACTCACATGCTTTCTGCAAATTAACATAAGGCGACTAAATCATGTGGTTTGATATAATATGCACCCACCCTGCCTATTCCAAACCAATTATTTTACCCTGTCAGCATGTTCAGCCACAGATAATATATATCAACATAATGGAGACATTCCAGACTTGTTCCTCCTGCATGATTGAATATTTTACTGATCATTTAAATACTAGTTTTATGCAAAGCAGTTCTGTTGCTTCGTATGTTGTCTACTTGGATTGAATTTGAGGGCTACACTTCCAGTGTGTCATGCAGTGAAACATGTTACATTCAATTCTGAATGATGGTCATTGTTTATTCAAGTCCTAGTTAAAACAACCACCACTAAACAGAACTAACTGTAGCTTATGCAGCATGTCATGCACCAGCAGAGTTGCATCCAAACTCATCGAAACAGATGCAAAGCAACAGATGCAAAGCTTCATGCAAACTCATCCAAACAGATGGAAAGCAACAGATGCAAAGCTTCACGCAAAAGTGGCTATGAAATGATCTGTACAGTATGTGGATAACAAGTCTCTTTTTATGATGATTAATGTTATCAGAGAATAAATATGATAATGTGATTAAACAAACATGAGCAGAGAATCGGTAAGGGAGCAGATTCCAATCTGCATTAATTATAGTCACCTTGTCTTCATCTGTAGAATGGAAGTAGGTCAATAATTTCCTTTTTCACTGACAGCAACAAGTGAATGTGGCTGTGGCATCTACTGTACATACAATGTGATGGATCTAGTTGTTAGTCATCACCACTCACCACTCAAACTTTTTCTTAATAAGATTTTTCCTGCAGGAGGAAACTGCACTAATGTTTCCTTTGCGAGGATAACACCATGATGTCCAATTTAATGGATAACATGAAACAAGATATTTTTAAAGCACTGATCCAAAACAAAAGGTGTGATGACTAAAATGAGAACTACATCTGATCAAATGGAGCAGCCTAAAATGGCCTAAAAGGTTGATTAAATTCACTGACAACACTTATGTACATTTAGTTTGTATTCTTTGCTTGACCTTTGTCCATGATAAGAGTTTTGGAGTGTACCTGCTTTTTATCTTGTTTGTAAGTTATAAACTGATGTTTATTTGGACTTGAATTCAAGACCAAGCCTTGATTATGACCTTAGAAGGTTCTAGAAATGAATTTGTTTACAATTTGGTATGATTTTCCAGAAGAGGTTTTTCAGAAAAAGCTATTGTGACATACTGTAAGGTCAAGTGGAGTTGTATATTAGGTTGAGATCAACAAGAATATTCATTCCTAACTGTTAATATCAGTTTGGAATCATTTACTGTTGTGTTCAGATATTTAAATTATTAATTGGAATTAAAAAGTGATTACTGACATTTTGGACTAAAAGTTACTTTGGGATTATAGTGAATTCATTTAAAGACAGTCTGAATTATATTACTGTGATACAGCAAGACTGTTGGCACATCAGCTCTTTCAAGGCTACTGGTACATCAGCAGACCTGCAATTCATTCGGAACACTCTATCCTTTTGGACTTGTGATAGAACCTTTAGGATTATTTAGGATTTAATTCACAATACCATGTGTTCCTTTTAAATTTTCACTTTGTATTCCAGGGAAATAAATTATTTGTTGAATTTTACTAACATTGCTGGTTTTTCTTTTTCTGTTACTTAGTTTAACACCATACAGCCATAACAACATATAGTCTGTTTGAAAGTATATTTTTTTATCTTGTCAAGGATAAGAATGGCATATGAACATATGATAAGTCTATGTCTGTCTGTAATATGCATTCTAAAAATACAACCACAATGTCAACTCATAAAATGACACCATTCTACCACTTACAGACCTTCTAAACATGAAAAGTGCATCAAGTTGATATGTGTATTGATCATGTACTATATCGTAGGCTGTGTATTATGATTCATATAGATATGCTGCACACATTATATTTCACCCATAGTTAATTGTGTTGACATAATCACTTGAGTTGCCATATTCATGGGAATCTAGCACTTGTGCCAAATTTTCTGTGTTTATATACAGTTAACCCTCTATTAAGAGGGCCCTCTCAAGAGAGGCAACCAATATTATAAGGCCACCATGCCTGATATCAAATATTATTTCCATCAATTTGCTCTATCATCTTGAGAAGACATCTCTTTTATAGGGTCAGATAGGGTGATTTTATGAGAGGGGAATAACTGTAGAAAATTCCACTGCGAGGGAGAGTGGGACAACAAAAATTAATCATGGGCAACTACTTCTCCCAATATGAAATCCTTTTCAGGCAATCAAAATAATGTTAAAGAAGAGTTTCTAAAAATAGCTGAGACACTGTACTTATAGGCAAGTTCCAGGAATCCATGATAAGACCATTTCTAATATTCTGAACTTGTCTCAAACAGTGTCAAGATATACCCATATGCTTAGTTCGGCTAAATCTATAATTATGTTACATATTTACTTTTAGTCACTTAGTGTAATTTCAATTTTATTTGAGTGATATTAATTTTCATGGATTTCATGGATGAAAAAAAGAATCTGTGACTCATAATCCATCATAGAAGACTGAAAATGAATCTCTTACTTATAATCCATCTTAGAAGACTGAAAATGAATCTCTTACTTATAATCCATTTTAGAAGACTGAAAATGAATCTCTTACTTATAATCCATCTTAGAAGACAACAAAATCTCTCTTCATATCAGTGACCAGTTCACAAATGTTCAGTACTGATGAAAATATAATTTTGTATATAACAAGAAAATTGTATACCCACAAAAAATGTACTATATTTGGGAAGTCTTTGCTTATGGTTTACAGTACCTTTTGATCACCAGACCAATAAGGTACACAATAGCTGCCAGGGATTCCTCACTGTTTGATGTTTCTAGTGATGTCATCTGCAATAAATCAAATGGATAATAGTCTGATCAAGATTCAATAAAATGGCTTACATAAAAAGTCTGTACAATATTTGCTACAATATAAAATATACCTACAGTAGCTGTTAACAACACAGACTTAAAATGTTTTGTCTAATGCATCTAAAAATCCTGATCTACCCTATTGTGTCTTATGGCTTCATATTTATGGCTTCAAATGATGGGTATGTGAGAAAGCTTGCCAGAAGCTTCTCATGGGTCAGTGGTTCTTTCCAGGGTTTTCCCGGGTTCTTCCTCCACCATTTATACTGGCTGCCATGTATAGCCTATCTTGTGCTGAAAAATGGCGTTAAACCCTACAACAACAACAACAACAACAATTTCAAGTGAAAAGCAAAGACCCTCGTGGATCTGTTCACAGATTGCACAATGGCAGAAAAAGGTGCTATGACCCTAGCAGAAAGAAAAAAAATCAACAAACAATTTAAGTAAAATAAACAACCCATTCATTTCTCTAAATTACAAAGTGAAACTTAAGAGACACTTAAAGTACCGTGAATTAAAACCAAATAGTCCTAAATATCCTATCACAAGTCCAAAAGTTTAGAATTTTCCAAATGAATTCCAACAGTTTTAGTGTCCTGATGTACCATTGTAATCCAGAATGTCTTTGAATAAGAACACAATTATTCAAATAATGTGTTAATTTTAAGTCAATGAGCACTTAGTAATTCCGATGAATGACTTAAATAATAATTCCTCTCAAATTATATCTGAACACATCTGCAAACTCTTATCATGAATTCCCACAGACTGAAATATTGTTGTTGTTACAGGGTTTAATGCCATTTTTCAGCACAAGATAGGTTATAAATGGCGGCCAGTATAAATGGTGGAGGAAGAACCCAGAAAAACCTCGGAAAGAACCACCGCCCCTCGAACCCACGCAGACAGATGTGAGATGGAAGTGATCTGTAATGATGAATGCTTTAGACCACTCGGGGCCCCTAGACTGAAATATAACAGGAATGAATTATTTGTTTACAAGTCCATATATATATATATATATATATATATATATATATATACAATTTCACCTGACTTAGTTGTAAGTAATTCCCATGGAAAATTCCAATCAAATTGCAAACAAATTTGTTTCTAAAACATTATAAGCTCATAAACAACCTATTTATAACATACAGTATGGACAACATATTGTTTACAAATGACATTATCTTAAAGTACAATCAACAATCATGGACAATAGTTAAGCACAGAATATAGATATACATAACACCTCCCCTTGTAAAGAAAAGGAAGGATTCATACAATAAAGCTTTCTTTTATGTATCTGCTAAATAAGGATATGATACTATAATAATTAAAATTACATAGGAAGACACCTTATGAATGACACTCAGCTTAATTACACAAAATATACACAAAATAAAGCAATATGCTACTTCCATACACATGAAAGTGCATCTGCAATCACATTATCTTTTCCTATGATATGCCTATTGTCAATATTGTATTCCTGTAACATCAAACTCAACCTAAACAATCTCTGATTTTTTTGTTTTTCATTTTGTTAATGAAAACACTGGGGGTTGTGATCACTAAATACAACCAGAGAAAGAGTTGAACTAACATATACTTCAAAGCGTCGCAAAGCCAATATCAAAGCCAAACATTTCTTCTTAAGTGTGGAATAATTTTTCTGGTGCTTGTTAAGCTTTTTATAAAAACAGCTCACTGGATGGTCCAAACCATTTTGACCTTCTTGAATCGATACTCTAACAAATCCTACATCACCTGCATCAACCAACATTTTAAATAATTAGCTGAAATTTGGTGCTGAAAGAACTGGTGCACTTTTAAGTAAGGTTTTTAACTTGTCACACAATATTGATTAAATATACATAACAAATGTTAGATGTTTTAAGTTTTCCTGTTTGATTTTCAAAATTCACAAGCTTGCCCAGGTTGATGTCAACATCAACTTGGCTGATAAACTCATCCACATCAGCACCGGAAAACAGTAACAAGACCACTCCATCATCCATGACCACCATCTCAGATTAACCAACTTCAGGTGGACAGATAGATTGTTCACTAAAATTCCTGTCATAATACAGGTATGTTGCTGAATGTATGGCATGACAGATAGATCTGTCACTAAGCTATATGTAGACAGATGCCATAATTATGGCTGGCCAGACGGATCTATCAATGAAGTCCACAAACTGGGACAGCTCTGGATGGCAAACTCATGCTGAAAAATGGATCCAACAGATCCAGCAAAACCACATGTCTCTGGATTTACAGGCCCAAAGGCCATGCTTGGACATGCGGAAGGACTTATATCAATGGACTGCCTAAAATGGGCCAAGGGGGGTAACTCCGCCACCAAGCCGGAAAAACCTGTAGAAGCACGAGATGGAAAAAAGGGTAAAATTTGGCCTGAAAATAATAATTATGTTATCATCTGAACCAGACAACACATCTGTTCATACATCGTAGATTGCATAACATCAGCATTTTATTTTCCCATTTCCACTGGAATAACTGTAGGTGACCATTGTAAATATCACATGGGGGGGGGGGCAGACTTAGCAACTTCCCCTGCAAGATATGTTGACTCAGAATGTATGCTAAAGATATCGACATTATCTTTGTGAGATTTGGATGGTTTTTTGGTCTTTCCCTTTAGCTGCTTTCTTTAAAACTGCAGTCCAGGCTTCTTCTTCTAACATGACAAACACAATGCTGGGAAAAAATGAAGTACATTTGGTGCATACTAGACAAGACTTGCGTATTTTCACTAGCCCTAAATTTTTTTGCATTTGATGCACTTGGTCAAGATGTTTTACTGAAACAACACAAGCATAAATTTAACAATTCAGCATGTGAAGAAATCTCTAATACAACACCTGTTAGTAACAGAATAAGCAAAATTAGGCAGTGCCATGCTAACCGTGAATGACAACATGCGTTCAACAATAACTTGTTGGATACATGGTCTAAATAAACAAAATCTAAGAATGTGACAAATTCACCCAAAAATTCATAAAATGTAGGAAAATAATGACTATAACCTGTACATGAATGATTAATACACACAGTATGTCCACATTCCTGGGTGGATGGCTAATTTTCATACTGATAATGGTGTGCATTGTTAGGAGGTATCACATAAGAAGTTAACAGTATGGAAGTAAATCTTAAAAACTAGCAACACCTGGTAGTGGCAACAAGAGGTAATAGGAAAGAGTTAATGTTTTTTGTCTCATGAGAGACACCTGTGGAAATTATACAATGTTTTAATTGTCCAGTTTCTCTTTGGTTTACCTAGTACAATTATCAACTTCAATTTCTAACTTATATGCTAGAAACAAAAAGCTCAACAGTCTAGTTGCCAAAATTATGTTATAATCCAAAATATACTCTTGAGTAGAGGGCATTTTTCCATTTCAATGTAAAGAGTATTAGCACAAACAGAGATGTCAAAATTGTGAAATTTCAACTGGGTACCCATCAATCCTAACGATCAGTTACCCAAGTACCCAATCTAAGGGAAACTGTATTGAATGTGAACCTGAACTGTTTTGTCATAGGTTCACACATGCCAACCCCCAAAAGAGTTATAAGCATCATATATTACTAATATTAGTGGCAAAAAGCATAATCTGAGCATAAAACGAGCAATCTATATATTACATGCCATTATTACAGAAAACTGTATAAAAAACGTACCTATTTATTTTATTTAACATACATTTATTTTTGCTACTTACCTGGATCTGCAGTTAAAAAAATTTCTCACAAATTGGTTAAATCCTTGTGGATTAGTAGTTAATACAAGAGTATAGACACAAAAGAACTGATAATTATTTATGCATTTTTTCAGTCATATAACATCCAACAGTCACATCAATACAGCCAGTTGTTTTCATGATATCTGGCACCATTTACTTGGCACCCTGACAAAAGAGCGCATAACAAATGAGCGCCGACAAATGAGCGCCAACAAAAGAGCGAATGACAACTGAGGGAACTACAAAAGATCACAACCTTTTATTGAATTGCAAATAACTCAGAAGAAGTCTAATAATGTTAATTTAATGTTTTAAATGAAGTGTATAAAATGACACTGGAAATCATTTCTGCAACAGATAAATAATATTAATATTATTAATGAAAATAATCTGATGCTTTAGATGAAGTGTATGACAAATTAGATTAGAAATAAAAACATGACTTTCGATGCTTCATTTTTAGCGGGCTCAGGAGCATGATTGTGTTCCGATGATGAGATAATATCGTCGTTGAGCATTTTCATTCTTCCATGACAGCCATCTTTCTTGTAGCATCTCCATGACGTACTTCTGTCCTTGTTTTCACAGTCCTTTCAATATCTGTAGCCGGAAACCAATAGCATAACCATTCCTTTCTGTGACTGTTTTCTCCATGGTAATTTTTTTAATATGCAATGGTTAATAAGCTTATATACGAAATTTTTTACTACAACTATAATACAATTATTTGTTATTTTTTATTTGTGTAACAGTCCTAATTATATGGTGCTATTTTGTCTTGCTCTCTTTTGGCAATAATTGACATGTTGGAACATATGCACTCTTTTGTTGGCAATAATTGACATATGGACATTTCCGCTACATATGTAGTATCAAAATAGAATGAATCTCTGACAAGTGGTATCACATTCAAGAATCCCATCTGTTTTCTTAGAAATGTTTCATGTAAAATTAATGCAAAATATTACCATATTTACACATGTGGTCAATTTTATTTGATTTTTTTCCAGTGTTATTAAATAACAAAGATTTCCTTTATATTTAAATATATCAGTGCAAAATTTCATTCTGTACAGTTGTCCATTTCAATTATTTTTTCCTAACATGATATAAGAAGTGCATGTTATGGTAACCATGTTTTTGTGTTGCCTTTGCTGTGACAAAAATATCTGTCTTGGGTTTTCCGCTAATAAAAAAGAGAGTCCAGTAAACAAACGTGAACAGCAGCCCCAACTTGAACAGCTAATACTTGCTCCAGGGTCACAAACTTGCGGCAAAAATGGCATTCATTAAACTGGACATTTATATTGTGCTTTCTTTTATCTGAATTGTAGTGTGTATTTAAATTTATATTTCGACGAATATTTCATAATCAGTACTTACTGTCACAGTCAACAAAAGATATTGACCTAGTTAATGTCATCAGGATACCAAAACAAGCATGTTTAAGTTGCGAGAAAAATGGCACACAAACCTGGACAGGCAAGTGTCCTCCCTTGTATTTTTATATAGAACATGTATGAAAGGTAAATTGTAAGCACCCGTACAAGCCCTGTGATGATAAATAAATGCACAAATGACATGAGCCTCAAACTGTAATCATTATTCTGTGTCTTGATCTGAACTAGGAATACTTTTTATAAACAGGTACCCAGTTCTTTTTCATTTTATTACCCAGGTTATTATTAAAGGGCAAGTATCGAAGTACCTGGGTAACCATTGATATCTTTAAGTACAAATATGAATGCTTTAATTAATGTAAGAGTATCAGCACAAATATGAATGCTTTAATTAATGTAAGAGTATGAGTACAAATATGAATGCTTTAATTAATGTAAGAGTATGAGTACAAATATGAACGCTTTAATTAATGTAAGAGTACAAATATGAATGCTTAAATTAATGAAAGAGCAGTAGTACAAATCTGAATACTTGAATAAATGTAAGAGTATCAGTACAAATATGAATGCTTTAATTAATGTAAGAGTATCAGTACAAATATGAATGCTTTAATTAATGAAAGAGTATTAGTACAAACATGAATACTTGAATTAATAATAGCAACCCCGGTCTAACATGGACAAGGCACCAGTTTACCTGGAAATCTGATGAAACTCTTGACCAAGTGTAGAATTTTCATTGCAGCATCAATACATGTCATCTGATTGCAACACATTGTATATATTGTAAAAGCTAATAAAAGTATCTATAATGGGCATGTTTTCTTTTTATATTTGATGCTATATTAATGGAATTATTACTTTATAATCATCGAAAGTAACAGATTTCACACATCATCGGAAATAAGCATTGATCATGTCGGGGTCACGTGACACCTTGTTCTTTGTTACAAAATGCGGGTTATTAAAACTTCATGAATATTATGAAATTTTCAATCCAATCAGAGGAGATGTAAACAATTCGGTCAGTGGTTGTAGCACTTTCCTATGATATTCCTACACAAAGAAATAATCACTCAAACTTTATGCAGGTTTGACCAAAAGTTTGGCAATTTAAATAAATGCATCATATATCATCACAATTGGCATATTCCAAGCTTTATTTTGATACCAAATTTATATCTCGGAAACGTTTATAAACCAACTGCAACGAGCATCGAATTTGTAAAACATTTGAATCTCCCTGTGTCGACGTTGTCCGCCATATTTGAATTTTCTAACAGCTGATAACGATGTCAACTTTTCTAAAGCTGATGTACCAAAACTAAACTTATTATTAATTTTGTACAAATTGGTGTGCCAGAAGAACATGGCAAGATGAATTCTTTTTATAGTTTATATCGTATTAACGCTTGTTGTATGGTTTAGATAGTATACAGTTGCAAAATGCGCACGCAAAGCATAGATTTTTGACTACTATAAATAGGCTCAAGTTGTCGATGCTGTAAATGTCTGAACTGACAAACGGTAATCGGTTTTAAATTATGTTCAACCTTATATTCATTATGTTACTGCATTTGTTTAAATTTTGTAATGGGACATTGATGAAATAATGAGAAAAAAAATTGCATCATGATAAAAAAAATCACATCACTATCAGACAAATGCAAAATTTCGGTATTAACATTTTTTTAAACAAAATTTTTATTATTTTTTTTTACTTTGACGAGCGTAGCAAATTAACTATACACACACTTAAAGTGGGTTCTTAAATTCCCAATGCATTGATAACATTTGATAGGATCAATGATGTTTTCAAAATACAAAACAAAAAAAATACAAAGTCTGAAAGTGATACCTTTTTTTGCATGTATATGATATTGAAATGTTAGTTTTAAGTGACATTGTTTAACATCACAGTATGTTTGAAACTAGGTCTTGCAACATTGTTTCAATTAAAATTATGAATAAACATTGCATTTTGTTTGTTTTCGAAGTTATTTTACATATGAACTATTGCTGATGTGATATATTTGTATTAAGTTTACTGTCATAAAAGTTGTGAAATGTTTATATGCTTTTCATTTATAAATGAAAATACTGAAGTCGGACAACAGATTTAATGAGAGCATTGAATTCAGCAGGAAAAATGCAATCAGAATATCAAATTTCATAATATCATCTCAACAAAAAAGAAAGTCATAACATTTTTTATGGAAAGAACATTTCACTTCGGTTCCATGACTGCCACATAATCTGAATACATTTATAGAAGACACAAATTCTAGAAATTTGTAAATATTTTGGAACTTGAAAGTTGCATAACTTTTTTTCTAATAGAGATATTTAAAAAAATGACAGAGTTTTGGAATGCTGTTAAACATATCTATATTAAAAAATCAAGTGTTTGCAGTTATTTCACTATCAGAAAAAATGACAGTGGTTGCTATTAATAAAGAGTATTAGTACAAATATGAATACTTGAATAAATGTAAGAGTATCAGTACAAGTATGAATGCTTTAATTAACACAAATATCAATGCTCTAATTAATGTAAGAGTATTAGTATAAATATGAATACTTGAATAAATGCAAGAGTATCAGTACAAATATGAATGCTTTAATGTAAGAGTATCAGTACAAATATGAATGCTTTAATTAATGTAAGAGTATCAGTACAAATATTAATTGTTTAATTAATGTAGGAGTATCAGTACAAATATGAATGCTTTAATTACTTTAAGAGTATTAGTTCAAATATGAATACTTGAACTAATGTAAGAGTATTTGTACAAATGTTTGTACTTGAACTAATGTAAAAGTACTTGTACAAATATGAATACTTTAACTTTTAAAATAGGAGTACATGTATAGGTATGAGTTGTTTGATTATCACAACTCCACACTACCAAGTAACTGGGTACAATGTGAGCCATCTCATGTATGCAGAACTTGAGAACTTCTACAACAAACTGCTTTCTGTGCACAATAAATTTACCTTGATGCTACATGAAAACTGCCCTAATCTTGTTTTTAAAGCATGAGTAGTAACAGTATAACATCAGATGCAGAAAATGTTCAAGTTCAAGACAGGAATCCAATTGGTTATCATTATTAAAATACAGTCAAACCTGTCCATCTGCTACACAGATAAAGAATTTTCCTGATTCCTGCCCAACACAATTATTGGATGCCAGTCCATCTTCATTTAGTAAGTAACAAGTATTCAGGATAACTATCAACCCAAACCTTCACTTTTGGTCAGTATGATGAATTAATTATACATGTACAGTTGATGAATATTACTGATATACATACCAATGCAGCAAAGTACTCAGTCTCTGACTCCGTGCCACCTTGTGTCTTGATCACTTCTGTCACTGCAGCAAGAACAGCCAGAATCTGAAGGAACACCAAATATTAAAGTGTGTAGGTTGCTGACTAAAGAAAGGATAGTTTTCAAATGACATTACATGTATCAGCCTTTAGAATTATCTCCCTTGAAACCTGCCACTACATGATTAGCATCAGTTAAATTAAATTCAGGTAAATTAAGAAATACATTGATTCACTGATGTAACAAAATAAGTTCTTAATCAAAGATATATGCCAGATAAGAATCTGCAAGACCCATTTTTGCAGTATGTAATAAATTATAACTTCTGCAAATGTTAATAGCATGAAAGGATAATTCAAAACTCAAATGATGACACAATTCCTCTTCCAGAGCTAGTCAATTTCACTCAGACTTAAATCTTGCTATTGTTTCTGGCTACAATCTATATATCATTAAAATGGTACAATTTTTACATCTGACTACAAGCCCTATATGTATTTCATTAGCATGGTACAATTTTACATCTGACTATAATCTCTACATCTATATCATTAAAATGGTACAATTTTTACATCTGACTACAAGTCCTATATGCATTTCATTAAAATGGTACAGTGAATAACATTAGCACTCACTGCTCACAAGTGAAAGTCATATATGGGTTGAGTAAAAGTTCGGCTGGAATCATCTGACTTGGCAAGAAAATATTTCTGAACAAAATTTTTTTTTTTTTTTAAATGTCCTTTGTGGATAAAACTGTTGGATTTTCAGTTCATAAGTGAAAGGTGAACCCAGGCAATGTATCACATTCTACATGCATGACATGTACAACAGGAAATTCCATGAAGATGTTCACAGTATGATCATATTGACTGTTTACCTTAGAATTGGATTCTTTGCACAATACTGCCATGCATATAGATATTATCAAATTGCTCTGACTAAATCTAATTATATTAACTTAATCAAACATCACTAATCACATGGCAATTCATCACGGGAACTTAGTCAAACATCACTAATCACATGGCAATTCATCACGGAAACTTAGTCAAACATCACTAATCACATGGCAATTCATCACTAGAACTTAGTCAAACATCACTAATCACATGGCAATTCACCAAGGGAACTTAGTCAAACATCACAAATCACATGGCAATTCATCAAGGGAACTTAGTCAAACATCACTAATCACATGGCAATTCATCACAGGAACTTAGTCAAACATCACTAATCACATGGCAAATTCATCACGGGAACATAGACAAACACCACTAATCAAATGGCTATTCATCATGGGAACTTAGTCAAACATCACTAATCACATGGCAATTCATCACTGGAACTCAGTCAAACATCACTAATCACATGGCAATTCATCACAGGCACTAAGCCTCCGCAAACCTTTAGGATATGCAATATAGCAGCTGTACTGGCTATCTTGAAAATTTCAATACTATTCCTCCACAGAATGAAAATAAAACTGGGGTTCAAGATAACCAAACAAGCAAGGAGTATGAACGACATATTGGTTAGGGTATTTTCTTCCAAAATAGCAGAATGGTGGCTGACCAATACAGCTACAGGAACAGTATGCTTGTGTTGCATGACAAGTTATCACTTCAAAAATTGTGGAACAAGTACAAATTGTTGTGCATGAACAAGTCTAAGAAGTTACTCATCCAAATTGGCATAAAGGCTGAAAATTTTGTTCTATTCCGTGACAACAAGAAACCTTCAACCTGTAACAAAATGCCATTCTTACCGTCCATACAAACAGTTTTGAAGAAATAACAAACTTCATTAATGTACCAGATCTTAACATTTGAGAACAAAGCAACAGCTATTACTATGAACTCTTGCCCTATCCCTCAGCAACAAAAAAGTGGATTATGTATCTGTGCATCCACTCATATATTTTAAGCCTGACAATACATTTATCAAGTGAATCTTGCCAACCAGACAAATGTAAAGAGACCACAATCACCATGATATGCCCTCTCACGGCTTTTTTGCTACTGATGACCTAGACCTTTGAGCTAGGGATTTGACTATGGTATGATAAGGCACAGAACTGGGTAATGTTTCATGACAATGTCTGCAGAAGTTAAAAAGTGAGAACCTGAATAAGGATTTATGGTTTTGTAGGGTTTAGTGCAATTTTTCTGCACATGATAGGCTATGTATTGCAGCTAGTATATTTGGCAAGCTTTCTCACATATCAACCAAATGACATAATTCCTTATAGTGACCAACAACGTTATACCTGTACATGGACAATAATCACTGAATTATATTTTCACTTGTCCTTACCTTGACATTCAGACAGGTGTGGCTATGGTATGGGAGACACCAACTAGTCATGATATATAACTGGTTAAATTGTCACTGAAATATCTTCAGTGAGCAAGGATAGAAGCTCGAGTTTCATATTCCACTTAAGTGATCTTCACCTTGAGAGGTATCTTTGGTGCTTGACACACTGTCTATACATGGTATATAACTGGCTAAAGAGTCATTATAATATCTCAAAAGTTATCTTCACAGAATTACATCCTGTAACCTTGACCTTGAGGGTAAGGGTCTATGGTACATGACATACCATCTAGTTATGCTTTAGCAAATTTCATTAAAATATCTTCAGTGCTTCAAAAGCTGTATTCCAAAAGAATACAAGTAACATAATTGCACTCTGCCTTGTTATGACCTTGACCCTAAGACAGGAAACATGGCTATGGTATACTACTGTTTTAGTTATCATATATACTTAGGCAAAGTTTCATTGAAATAGCTTTCATGGCACTAAAGTTATGCTCCACACAAAAGAATAAAAGTCACAAATTTATATTTTACCTGCTGTGACCTTGACCTTAAAGAAGAGGACATGTCTATAGTATGAAACACACTATCTATACATTATATATAACTGGTAAAAAAATTATCTCAATTGGTTTCAAAAGTATACTCTGGACAAGGATTGAGGTGACAATTATATATTCTCTTCCCATGACCTTCACATTGTAATAGGGAGGATAGCTATAATGTGACAATATCTAGTCATGATAATACTTCAGCATATTTTCATTAAAATTTCTAGAGGTTCAAAAGTTCTGAACATGTAGTGTCCATTACCTGGAGGCATGGGGCATGTCTGTGTCATGATAAATACTTTGACAAAATATTCATTGAAATCTCTCTGACCATTACAAAGTTATGGGCCAGACAGACAGATGTTAAAAGACATATTCATATTATGGCATAAAATCAAATGCAGGCCAAATACAACAGCATTTGTAGTGAAGGCTATACATCTGTGTTTATACCTGACTCTTTTATTATACCAAAATTTATTGGACTTGCCAAATTGGTTTGAATGTATCCAACCATTGCTATTGCAAACAGATCTCATGTTCTATACTATCATATAATGCAAAATTTCCATACCTCCCTATGAACTGCTGAATTGGATGACCAGAATCTGTGGACTCTATTGAAGGTAGTGTTTGTACATTCTGTCCAGTTGGAGGCCCAGGTACTGAATGTCCCAGTTTTGGTACTCTGTTTGTCTGAATCGCTCACGATTACATCCCCATCCTTGTCAGCTTGGAACTCATTATGCTTCTTCAGGGCATCAACTGTCAGTCCATTTGAACCTAAGCAGAAATTTCAATACACATGATAAGTGTTCTGATTGTAAGATGCACCTGCCCTACTAAATAATGCCAACCCATTTTTTTGTCACAAATAAAAACATGCTTACCTTAGATTTCCATGTATGCAATAGGCATTGATTATAGAAAATAAAATTTTCAGAGGCAAGTTAACCACATCCAGCACCCCAAATTCTGTTATATGCATCATATCCATGAGTAAACAAACTAAATGCATGACACTACATGTTATTTTGGTGGAAATATTGTATGCAAGTTTCCCTATATGGTGGGTGATGCCAGTTTCTGAGATGGTGGGTGATGTTTCTATCTTGGTGGGAAAATTACATACCAGTTTTCCAGATGGTGTGTGATATTTCTATTTTATACTTGTTTTTCCCAGATGGTGGGTGATATTTCTATTTTTGTCTCAGATGCACTAAAGCTCTGAAGCACCTGAAAATTATCTTATGTAGAACACTTTAATACAACAATATGGTTCTTTAACTGACACACCTCCACATATTTATACACTTCAGGTGCATCTGCTTGGTACAATATTGTAATACCTAACAACAAACGATAATAGTAGGTACTGTTAAGAAATACATTCCCTTTCCAATAATGATAATAATTTTAATAATAAAATGAAACAAAGTCAGAAAAACATGATGCGGTTCACTATACTGTAATAACTTTATGGTATTATGAATGGAGTTTTGCATTCATAAACATTGTCCATTCAATGTGTCAAGATTATTTGATATTAAATGTTGAGGTGTAAGATGATGTTTAACCAACAAAACTGTCCTTTTTTTATCACTTCAATTTTATGTCACTGAAAACATCTACCATGTGTGAATTGCTTCTTCCATTCCTCAACGTATGCCACACACACACAACTTTTTTAGATCTCTGTCTGCATTCTCCTATGGTTGTGTACTCTGTGTTTTCACACTATGTATGAGTATAAAATCTTATTCTGATCCTCTTAATGTTATACTGTGGTCAGGAGAATCAATTCATCTAATGGTATCGACTCTACAAGCCCCGGTAGATCAACATTAAGTGGAAAGAAGTTCACATGTTAGCGGTTACTGTGCCCTATTCATTTCTATGTTGCACTATGTGTGTGTCATGCTGGAATTTCTCATGAATAATTAAGGGCATGAACTATCTTACCTTTCTGAAATTTGGAATATCAAAGCCAAAAATATGACAGTAGTCTATAAATTAGTGATTTCAACCATCCGGTTGAGTGTTACCGAAACAGCAAGATGCAGGATAGCAAGGAATCAATGTGTCCAGCCGAAGAATCACATTTTCTTGTCAGACTACAGTTTAACAATAAGTTACAACTAATGTTACTGTTCCTTATTGTAAGTTCTTGGCTATATAGAACTTGTTATTTTACTTTAATGTGCAAAATAGTATGTATTTGATAAAGACTATTTCTAACCATATTACAACTCACTGCATCATCAGTATATTGGACTCTTGCTTGATTCGCATCGAAATTTGCTCGTCCATTTGTTCAGCTTTACGGAATCATAGGTATTAATTTACAAATAAGATTAAAAGTAAAAACGCACATGGCAGACATTGAGAGGCCAGCTTAATTTACTAAATTCTCTAAGTGCTCACCTTTGCAGATCAAATGGCATCTCACCTATGACTGCATGGGTTTGAGTCTCGGGCTCAGCTAATATGGGTAACTGAGAAAAGTTTGCCAGTAGCTTACATAGGGTTGGTGGTTCTTGCTGGGTTTCTCTGCAGATTCTTCCTCTACCAAATATACAGGCCGCCATGCATAGTCTACCACGTGTTGAAAAATGACATTTAAGCCCATAACAACAATAATCTAAGAGCCTCTTAATGTCATGAAGTATGCATGTTTTTTCTGTCGGGTTGCAACATTTTTGCATTCAAATATGTCAAAATTCACAGAAATATATACCATAAAAGCAGGCAACTGTTTAGTAATCTAAGTGGCAAGTGAAATCGGGAAACTAAAAAGAGCTAAATCCCCGACAGTCCTATATCACAGAAAGCTTCCCAACAATAGCATTGAAATCGATGTTTCTTTTTTAACAGTTGCCATATTTACATGGACAAGTGTTTTCAAGCAAAAGATGTGATATACTTCAGTGTTTGATAATCTCAATGATTCAGTAAATTTTTTAGATACACCTTTTTGAACACATGTATACATGAATTCATCCTTTTCCATTTGTTCCACTATTTTTAGAAATATTAAAACTATTCATTGCAAATATTGAACACAAACGGCACAATAATTACTAATATACACTGTTCTAGAAACCAGAAAAAGACAATGAACAGTATGTCTGCTTGTTTACATTGCAAGTTTCCAATGTGAATTGAAACAGCAATTAGTTCAAAGTGTTAGGGAATGCCTGAAGACAATCAGGTTAGAAATTATTAACTATGAATGATATAATTAAGTTTTGTGCATTTTTTAAATATCCTTGAAGCTTTTTGATTTTTAAAAATCGTAGGGGATACAAATGGGAAGGTGTGAATACTATAGTAGTTTTTGGAAATACCTCACTGTTGTGCTAACTGGGAGACTAAGATTTTACATACTATGAACCTGGAGTACTATGGTATCACAGGTCTTAAAATAAGTGATCAGCCGATAAGTAAATAAAGACACTTACCTTCAAGATATTATATGTCTATTTGTTGTTCTTTGGTCTTTATTAAAATGCATTTAATTTCCAGTTTAAATCAGATCACTGCAGAAACAACTGATAAACAGACACAAGGGGAGTTACTCTGATATCATGGTAATACCTAAACAATATTTGTATGGTGGCATATACTTGTCCTAATGTTGGGAACTTGATGTATATGTTGCAAAAAAAAAAAAAAAAATTGAAAAATGATACTACTTCTATGGCCCTCATTCTGCCACCTGTGCACTCCAACAACATAACTTATCTGACAGAATTAAAGCAATGCATCTGTAACAACCTGTGACAAGGGAGTGGCGCTGAGATTTCAGTGAGAATGGGCCCACCTATATGTGCACAAAAGTACATGTTGACCACGGACTGTTTAAACAACTCCAGGTGTGCCAACAAAAAGTAATAAATCATGTACAATAAAGTATTATGGTCATCATCTGACAATTGCAAAAGCCATCAAACTTACAGAAAACAATAGCATTGCCATAATTCACATTTTGACACTTATATGCAACCAAAGATTTCATCTTTTGCTTCTTTACATATATGGTAATCATGTGATCTAACTCTTACATAACATAATTGGACTTTATACACACCAATTTCAAGATAATATAGATTCTATTTGTGAACATGGAGTAGTCATGTTTAGAAACAGTGATATTCATGGGTGCATTTTTAAATGGTGTACCTGCCAGCAATCCTGACATTTACCCAAAATCAACTATGGCCATCTAATTATGTAACCTAAGCACACAATAGGTGGCGCTATGCAGAAAAATGCAGAAAACTTTGAATACCGCAATACCATAGTACATGTGACATCGAAGGAGATATTGGTAGCTATTCGCAAGGTATTTTGAAAAACACATTTTCAAGCTGTAACATTAACTTCTTTGGATTTATCATGGTCTCATTATTACATATTTATATTTTTTCCCCACATAAATCCTAAGATATTATGCCAGGAGCTGTTCAAAAACTGAAATCTAAAAATAACTGGTCAAAATTTTCTAATTTTGGAGATGAACAGTATTTTCCTCAACAAACAGGAATCTGCAAAAATGTAAAAACCTGAAAACATATTTTATAATCCCTTACAAACTAAATAAATTTTAAGGTATTAATGAATTTATATGAGTAAATAAAAAGACATTTAAAACATGTATTCAAATGTTTTCCTATGTATAGTAATTGGAGTAAATTGCTTCCGATAGTGCATTAGGATTCACATCGCTTTGATTTACTCCATAATATAAGCACAATCCGAGTGAATCAAAAATGCAAAATGCGCATTATTATCCATTGTTTCAATTTCACAGATATATGTTCCTAAACACTGAGTAGCAAATTAAAAATTGAGACTATAATTAATGACACTTTGTCAAGATGGCGAAAGGGTTAAGATATATTTATAACAATGTAGGTTGGCTCTTAAAATTGCCAAAGTAGCAGTCCAGTTCATAAGGTGGTGATCAGTCCTATTAAAATTGCATATCTAGTGTTTGAAATGTTTTGAATTTGCCATATGGTGTGCCAATTTTGGTCATCAAGTTGATATAAATTTGCAGTGTAACATATTTTCGAGCCTTGAGAATGACATCACTAAGTATCATTACTACTTTCATCATGCTGGCAGTGCAACTTCCGGTTTGGATTACATGTCTGACCCACTTCATTCAAAACTCAATTTCAGGCAATGCGCATCAGCTAAATTTTCAAATGTATCTTAAAATATAGTAAATCAAATAAGAGGACAAAATGCAATCTAAATATTTTATAGTGGCTTTACTCACCTTAAAACAAGCACTAAAGCTAAAATAATGCTAGATACACAAGATCTGGGGGCTTTACTTAACATAAAAACCAATAATTCCACGCAAGATGTTACCACTTTAACACAGGGTATGGTACAAAAAGAGACCTCTTCTGATCTCCGAGCCAAGTGTTAAATTTCAAAAGCATATTAGTTATCCCCTCCTTGCTTGCACACAGCTATAGTACAAGTCACATAACTCATGTATGTGCTGTCACTTTTTGCAGCTGCAGGTGTCATTTTGGAGAATCTGACAACACATACCTTTAAATGGCATTCATTCACTTTATTTCATGCCTTGTCCATCAAAATTCCATTGAAGATTATTGTATAAATTCCTCAAAAAAACAATAAATGGCAAATTCAATGATAACATACTTCAACATTTTTAGGCACAATCAAGCAAGCAGGGTGATCTCATTTAAACCGGTTTTGTTGTGTGCTATGATGTAAGAGAGAACATGCCTGCAGTTGGGAAGAAATTGTATTATAAACATACACCAAGCCACAACAATGTTGTCATTTATAAACAAAGCCTGGGAAAACACCCCCAGGAAGAAATAAATTGGCACACAAGACCAATAAATAGGAGGCAATTATGTAACTTCATATATATCTTCTGTATGGTATGTTATGACTTTAAACTCATTTCATACATAATACCATTTTTCCCATACAAATAAGTGCTTTCATACAGGTAAAAGACTAGAATTATGGCTCTCAATTCAGATTTATTTTAATTAATTATCACATAATGCTAAATTATCATTTTGAAGAAACGTCACATGTACAAGCTAAGAATAAAACTTACTCCTCTCTATCCCATTCATAGCTCAACATCCATACTGAAGATGAGTGAAGATGCGCGTGACTTCTTGTTCACGCAATCGTACCTTGATTCCCCCTGTACTAGTAACAGTTCAATCAAATATCAACTTTCTTGACCCAGTGTAATGCCAAACTGCCATTGTAAAAACCATAGCAATGTATAATTTTCGTCTGGAAATTTTGTTACAACAATTAATGCGTAGATCACTAAAAAATCACGATAGAATAAACATTGTTATAACTGTATTACGATTAAATAAATTATTTTTTACATTTATATCAGTAAATGCGCTTACATAACTAGTGTGACTTTTACTATAATATTGGCTTGCCAATTCAGATTAGACACCTGTGACATTTTATCGATTGGTATTTCAAAGTTGTACCATCGTCATCGTCCATAATAATCAATGATGAGGCTTATCAACCATACTAGAAGTGAACAAAACACATAAATAATGACTGAATGTACATCTGTACTGAGTAGAAGACACTACAATGACTACCTGAACCTGAACTATGCTGAAAGAATCTGCCCTTTGCAGCTTCTCTAAATCGCTTGGTATCAGGGTTGCTACTGCTACTTTGGCCTTTCTTCCAACGTTTTCCCTTCGCATTATTCCTTTTTATGTTTGTTCTACCTTTTCCTTCTGATACCATGTTGAAATAATGTGACAAAAATAGTTACATGATCGAGTAAAAACTTTACACACGTGTGTAACAAAACAGGAAGTCCCATAATATTCGAGACGTTCCAAATAGCTGAGCAATCTCAAATTTCACGTTTGAGTAAATCTTTAGATTATGGGGCGAGCAAACTTAAAATAATATATATATATACTATATATTCTTTTAAAATTACAACACATACAACAGCAACTACAACTATAATAATAATAATAATAATAATAATAATAATAATAATAATAATATTATTATTATTATTATTATTATTATTATTATTATTATTATTATTATTATTATCGTCGTCATCATCGTTATTACGACTACGACATCTCATAAAAAAGTGATATGAGAACAAAACTGATATCAGCATTTAACTGCTATTAGCAACGAAGAACAATTAACAGCATACATTAATTGAATTTCCATGCTACAAAAAACTACACTTTTTATCTACCAAAACTTTCTACAAGACATTCAAGAAGTTTAGGATTGTGTTTCAAGTAAGCATTCTTATCACAAACGAAACTTCATGCTCATTGAGATATGAGATGTAACACACAAATAAATATTGTTATGTATATTTAATTAGCACTGTTTGTTTGTTAGGTTTTTTATTTAATTTTTTTTTTTTTTATTATATGCTAAAGTAACATTGTATGTTGGACTTGATCTTGTCCAAAATCAAGTTCATTTT
>JAECUM010005327.1:0-25405 GCA_016617855.1 Megalonaias nervosa
GTTCTGAATACAACAGTGTTCATTTGATTTTGCAATGTATAGCTGGTTCTGAATACAACAGTGTTCATTTGACTTTGCAATGTATAGCTGGTTCTGAATACAACAGTGTTCATTTGACTTTGCAATGTATAGCTGGTTCTGAATACAACAGTGTTCATTTGATTTTGCAATGTATAGCTGGTTCTGAATACAACAGTGTTCATTTGACTTTGCAATGTATAGCTGGTTCTGAATACAACAGTGTTCATTTGATATTGCAATGTATAGCTAGCTCTGAATACAACAGTGTTCATTTGACTTTGCAGTGTATAACTGGTTCTGAATAAAACGGTGTTCATTAGACTTCCAACATAGCACTCTAGCAGCCATCTCTGAAATCTTGTTATCACTAGTCTATTCGTCTTTGATGAATGGTAGCGCGGCATGGAGCTTTTGCTGACACAATTCTTGCCAACTTAACTTAATTAAAAATGCAAATGATGATGATCTTATCACCACCATATTGGTTGTCTGTGTGAAGGAGGTTTGAAAATTAGACCAATTTGACCATGGGGTCAAGACAAATGTTATTGGTTGCATTATTGTGCTTCGTCATAGAATTTGAACACGGAAACTTGCACATATACAAGTAAAGTTTGTCCAGACTTTGTATTTAGTTCCTTTCCAATGTAGAAGTTGTTAGCCAGGACTTTGAAATTGATCTAAGGTCAAAGGTCAAAGGTCTTGACTCCTGATGTTAGTTGTACAGCCTGGTGAGGATGATAACACAAACAGGTATGAATGGGTTTATATGTAACCCGACAGGTGAGTGGGTTTATATATAACCCGATAGCTGGCTATATCACAAAACTGCCGTTAAATGATACCACTTTCCAAGAAATACAAATTATAGATCTACCAAACTTAGCATGTGGGTATACATTGACTTTGGATAAGTTCAGTGATGCACTATCTATCATATCAGTTCTATGGTAAAAGCAGTGACAAAGAATGTTTGTACTTACATGTATAATGTGAACAGGTTAACTCAAACATATAATAAATATTTTGGCTTCCTAATTTGCTATGTTGGAGTTCTCAAGAACACTGGAGATGGTTTCACTACTCAGCAGTTAAAAAGAATTAAAAGACGTAAGAATCTGATCTATCGTGCATCCATGGAAATTCTTTTCAGAAAGTAGGTCACTTCGAGGAAACTTGCTGCAGGTGGGAATACAGTTTAGTTTCTGATCATATAAGGTTTGTTCTTTGGCCCTAAAGGCGACCTGATTAGATGGATTAGGCGGGATTAGAAGATAACATGTCAGTAAACTGAAGAGCCTGTTTCATTCATCTGACGTAATTTCTTAAGAGAAAGTTATAAATATTTCCAAACTTGGAGAATCAGATCAAGCACCCTTCCCGTTTTCTTCAAGATAAAAAGTGGAAAAACAAAATATATAATCAATCATCAATCGCTTAGCAGGAACTGATGATCGATTATATAAAGTTCTATCCAATTTCTAGTACTAGATTTGAGGATATGTAGTTCAGATAAAACATTATATCGATGAGTAGAGAGCGGTATGGATATAAGAGAGGTGGCGCATTCAAACACAATTAAACAATATTAAACGACAATTTTATTTTCTGTGTATCACCATTTCATATCCTTCCATATACGAGAAAATTAAACGGTATATTTGATCATTCTAGCACTCTTGTATCCTTAGACAACCACGATCAAATAAATAAAAAATTAAACATTTTACCGCAAAGAAACAACAAATGAACACTATTTGAAAGGATTACAACAATGACGTTGCAAATTATTGAAGTATCTATTTTGGGATGGTTGCATCAATGGCCTGTTCATGACACCGAAAGACAATTTATCAAGCACGATACATTCTATCTTTGTTTTATACCGTTCCAAATGATGTGCCAAAACCAAATCTCTCCTTTCAGAGAGAGAGAGAGAGAGAGAGAGAGAGAGAGAGAGAGAGAGATCCAGTTGCTGACATGAATATCAATCAATTGCGGGAACAAAATAAGCAGGGAAAATTAAAGCATTGAATTAAATGGATGGCTAATTGAACAGTTTAATTACACATGGCACAAACAAGTGAGACAAACATTTACCTGCAGAATGGTATGTGTCAGTCACATGGATGACCAGTCGGCCGCACAAATTAATGATATCCAAGTCTATAAGGGATAGAACAAATGATACAGTTACATTATGACAGTGGTAAGGTTTAACATATGCTTGTAAACAGCAAAATTGCGATGTATTAAGTAAATTTCCTGACCAGATTTGGAATGTAATATGTTCCATATACATCAAGGACATTATCCATGTCACTTCTATTCAATATATGTGGAAGCTTTGTTCTGCAGTAAACAGTTTTTCTCCACTGAACTCGATTCTCTTCCAGAATCGGTTTCTTCCAAAAATCAGATTGTTGATTCAAACGAAGCTTTCGCAGAACCAAATTGCCAGATTTTTTCCACTGATTATCTGCTTCAAATATGACTACTTTGCCAATGGAAAGTTCATACAAATCTTTTTGTTATCACTTCCTTAAATATTATATGCATTTTACATTTCTTTTAACGTTTAGGATGAATCACTAAGCCTTTTGGTGTAATTTGTATGAAACTCTATATATTCAACCTCCTTAATTATTTTCTATTGTAAAAGCTCAGTTCTTCTTGTTTTTGATTATCAAGTATCGAAGTATTCATTTTGTATTTTTTCTACTAAAAGTATCTAAATATATATCTATTTTGTGTGTGAGTTGGATGGACAGAGCGAAGAAAATATATCAATAGTCTTTGTATTTGTTTGAGAAGATATCAAGAAAAAGATATTTTTAATCAGTAGGCGTGCAACCAATACAAGCACATGAAATGATGTAATTTGAATTTTATGTCAATCAGATTCAAATCTGTTTGTCATGGGTAGGTGTTTATTCTAAACATGTGTCCATTATTATCAGGTATCTCAGAATGTTGTATTCTTTGCAGTTTTGCCGTGTTGACATCATTATATATCCAGACATTTCCATCACGTCACAAAATAAATATCTAATAACCTATTATTAAACTTATTCATAACAAGCAAATTCCATCTAAAGTGCAGCTTCCTCTATATTCCCCCTGAATACCATATACCTTGAGTGTCCATATAATCCAGTATTAAGCTGATACTGCTGATGGTTGATCATTGTCTGGAAATTGCTCTGGAATCTGACACGCTACTTATGGCACAAAGTGGTAAGTAGCATAAAGCTTCAGATAGCACTCCTCCATGTTCAGTGAATCTCAGCATTGTACGGCAATCTCTGTGTCTTATTCCAAATGAAGATTTTCTTAAAGATATTCTTTGGTCTTCCGCTGGAAATTTTTGCTTTTCTTATTTTGATGTTTTTTCAAAGGGATAAATGTGTGTTTATGTGAACAATAATATAATGTGTTAGTACACTAGTAATTTAAAATTTTAAATATTGTTCTTTAATGTTGTCTTATAGTGCTAAGAGATGGCGATATGCACAAAAATGATTGTGACAACTCACAGTTGTACAAGATTTTGATGCACAAACCTTTGACTGTTTGATAGTTTGCTTTAATCTGATCTCGCTGTTCCATTTTTTCACATCCTTTCTATTTATATGGTTCTGCTGTAATTGACCTTTCGACTGTCAGTCAGTTCTGCCCATAAGTGATCCAAGAGGACCGCTTACTAAATAGATTGCCAGTCAGTTGCTACCCATAAATGATTCAAGTGGACCGATTACTAGATTGCCAGTCATGTGCTGCCCATCAGTGATGCAACTGGACCACTTACTAAATAGATTGCGGCCAATAGAAATTCATTATGCAATTATTTCGCTACTATAGGTTGGTCTTAGACTAAACTCAGACATCTGAACATTTCTACCCATAAGACATGTACAGATTTGTTCTACAATAACTTATATGTTTCCCATTGTAGCCCAAATTTAGCAAATTAAGTAGGAATTTTCTCAAACGTTTTTTGTACAGTGTATGTAAGATTTCAGTGGATTCTATGGAATGTTACAGATATTGACATGCTAATGCATGGGCAGGGCATTGTTGATAGATCGATTTTGCTGTCAAGATGTAAGATCTTTTTCTCTCTTTCACATTACAGCAATAATGAGAAACAATTATTAGCTGAAATATTCGAAAACATACAGGATGACAATTGTATGGTCTAACACAGTAAATTAACATAAACAATCGATTGATGCTCTGATATTAGGAACAGCTCTGTGCAGTATGTACAAGATTTAAAGTTTGTTGTGATTTTGATTTTTGTTTCTTTTTTAGTGCCATGGAAGCCGTAGAATTTGAAGGATATACCATACCCAAATTAGCAATGGTAAGATTTCGAACATATGGAAAAACATAAGCCACAAACTGACTAAAATCAGATCTCCACTGTCCTACTTGAAGATCTGACAGTGACCGCTTAGGGGTCTTATTTGGGTGACCCTTGAATTAGCCAATGGAAATGCAGCTTTCAAAATCTGAAAGTGAATAAAATCGTTCGGTACACATTCATACTCTACAGCCACATACACTCAGTCTCCCAAACGTGAGATATAAGACTTCATCTGATTGGCTGAGAACATTAGCTATTATGGTACTAACATAGGTCACCAGAACATGACCCCTAAGTGGTCGTTGTCAGATCATCACGTAGGAGAGCGGCTAAACGATACAGTAAAGTATTGCTAGTGTCAAAAAAGTAACCCAGCATGATATAAATAGAATAGAACTTTTGATAATATTTCTTGTGAAGGGTTGCTTTGCCATTAGAAAGATTTCACTACAAAGTTATATATGTATAGGTGATAAACAAAAACGGGATTTTGATGTTTGTATTCATTTATGGTAGTCAGTTCTGATACTTGTGAGCTGATCACTTGGTAATTACGAGTCAGCTATGATACGTGTGAGTTGATCACTTGGTAATAACACACATTGATGGTAGTCAGCTATGATACGTGTGAGTTGATCATTTGCTAATTATGCACATTGATGTTAGTCGGCTCTGGTAAGTGTGAGTTGAACACTAGGCAATTATGCACACGGATGGTATTCAGCTCTGATACGTGTGAGTTGATCACTAGCTAATTACGTTCATTAGAACTACTTGGTATCTGAATCCAGATGAATGAAATAAAAGTTCAAATCTCTGTGTTCTTTGCTTTGAGGAAGGTCCTAATTAGCGCAACTAATAAGTGCTGAGTCCAACTCTACGTGAATAAACTAACTCGTTAATTAGGGTCATATTCAACTTCCTAGTTAACTAACAAATCAGTGAACTACATAGCTAACTTCTAAATGAACTTGCTTAGGTTCAAGACCTCCATTGATGAATTGCTATTTGAGATAGACAACAATGTGTGTGAGAGAGAGAGAGAAACTTGTGGAATATAAAAACAAGTTTGATTATATAACTATTTGCTCTTACTGTTATAAATTTCAGCATGTATATATGATCTTGATTGTTTTTGTTAGATAATGATCAACATATAGACAATTCATCATAATCCAGTGATATGGGGTGACCCCTGGACATTCAGGCCTGAACGTTTTCTAGACGAGAATGGTGGACTTCTGCCAGTGGACCATCCTTTGAAACAATTGTAAGTGTAAACTCTTTGACATTTAGTGACACCTCCTTATAATGGACTCTGCTTAAAAATTAATTTAAAATCTCTTGCCTAATTGCACTTTTATATTTAATCTATATTCAAAAACCAATTATTCAGTAGGGATGGGAATGGAGTGGATCTCCTCTATACTGGTACATGGGGACATCCTGTTGAAATGGGTGCATTTGTGAAGCCTGGCAGGACATCAGAATCATTGTCTTTGATTGTCTGTACATAATAGATCCATAATTAGGAATCTTGGGGCTTATTACTTCACAGTGGTTGTCTGGTTGTGGATCAGTAAACTAGAAATCGAATAGAGAAAGCTATGTTCCATTTCCTCCACTACATGAAAATTAGATTTTCAGGGCACCAGTGTCAAAAGTTTAATCTTCCACACACGTTGGTTACCAATTACCAGTAAATGTATGCTTATTATCTTTTGATTTAGAAATTAATTTGTTTTTCGTGTGTCATAATTTTAGACTGGTGATTTTTAGAGCTGGAGAAAGGAGTTATGTTGGTGAAAACCTAGCCAAGTCACGGATATTCCTCTACCTGACACTTCTTGTACAGAAATTTGACTTACTTCTGCCAAATGTAGGCACCTTAACTTCGGATGATTCGCGGACCTTCCTTCCCGGTGGATCATTGTAACCTCCAGCTTTCAACATGCGAGCAGTTGCCAGATGAAATTACTAGTCACCCCGAAAATTGTTCATTATTTTGAACAAAAAGAAAAAGACCAATGCTTGAACTTACATTCTTAATTGTGCTGGTTAATTTCTGACGTCCTTTATAGAATGATAGCATGCTTCTGTTTTTGTATATTATGACATTTAAACTGTATTTTATTTTTGATTCTCACTGAATAGGATGCAAGCCTATTTTATTGCCGAATGAACATTTATTTTGATTTTCTTTGAGCTCAACATTTCTGACAAAATGTCAATTAAGCACTAAAAAGTAGTGGCACGCCCTGGACCACTCAACAGTTTTAAGTGAGAATGTGACCCGTGGAATTAAAAAAATTTCATATCTATATATGAAATCATTTATGTACTATTCTAAGTTGTTTCAAAAACAAAGACATCCATAAATCCTTCAGCCACTAACGTCTTTTGCATTTTAAAGTACCCCATTGGATACAAAGATCCGATCTAACAACATTAGAATGGATATAATTACCAGTTACAATACCGTCAGCTGGAATTTACTGGTATATATCATAATGATTTAATGTTTTGACAGCTAGGCATGTCTTCTGGCAAGGAATTTTACGATCATCACTCAACCCAATTGGTTAATTATGTCTGCTATGAACAGGGGATTGCAGCAAGGCTGTGGGATCTGATCTGTCTTAGACTGGAAATGTAGATAAAGATACAGTACAAACTAGCTGTATTATGTGTTAGCGAGTTTGTTTAATAAAAAAAGACACGGTATTGTGCTAACAGGCTTGAAATATACAATTTGATTTGTTGTTTAAAGAGAATGTATACAGGATCAAGTTGTGTGCATATTGCAATGTTTGTTCAGTTTCCACTGTTATTTGTTTTAGAGCTTTTGCAAATATTAATTTTAAGAAAGAAGAAAATAAAAAATATACAAAAGCAAATTACAATATTGTATATAAATTGTTTAAAAAATCTCGAAAAGGGTCTACATGTTTTTAAAGATATTTTTTGCCACAAATGATAATCATTAGAGGGGCCAATTTCTTTTTACAAGTACCAAAACAATGAAAAATATTGCGAATAATGAAATCCCAGGATCTGATGGATTTACTGTTGAATTTATTTAACTAATTTGGAAGATCATTCGTCATTTCTTTGTTGTTCTTTTATCTTGTTCAAAACATGCATTTTGTATTCATTTGAAGGATTTTCATAAACTTGAAAAGAAGTTAGCTTTTATTGTGTACTAGAGGGGTAAACCCCCAAAATATTTGAAAAAATAGACAACGAAATTCTAATTGAAATGTCTTTTTATAAGATTGCTTCTGTGTAAATTGCAAACAGAATACAAAGGGTTTTATCTTCTATAATAAATACAAATCAAACAAGTTTTCACAAGGTGAAAATATTCATAGACTACAAGACTGTGAAGAAGTGCAACAAAATATGCTCTAACATTTTTATGTACTTTGAGAAAGGATTTGATTCATTAGCATGGGCATTCATATAGGTAGTGTTAGATTTTCTGTTAAGTTTAGTTTTTATGCTAAAAAATGAAGAGGGTTTTTTTCTTCAAGAATATATCATGTGTAATACTAATTGAACATGTTTCATCATGGTTTTTTACAAGAAGAGGTTGTAAAGAGGCTAATCCCCTCTTCCTGCATATTTTCACTATGTACGCAGCTTTTGTGGCCATAAAACATCAAGATATTGTGAGTATTAACTTGAAAGGTAAAAAATAATTTAATAATTCACAATATAAGGGTAATACTTCACTCACTTCAGATGGTGGTTAAAATCTCTTAAATCTGAGTGAGATTTCATATCTCACTTTGCAAAGTGTAAACATTCGAAAACTTAAACTGATTTATTCCTGATAATGGATTTATTTGTATACAATATTAGGTAACTGCTAAAATATATATTGTTCTTTGCTTCTAAGCGTAGGTCCGATAATAAAAAGATTGTAACACCAATATTTTCTGCTTCCAGTTTTCATTATCTATTTTCCTTTGTTGTATAGTTGAAGCAAATTTGATGGAATTTAGTTGATTTGTATAATTTACAGTATGCAGTTGAAAAGTGATTTTAGTACACATATTTTAAATTACAAAGTGAACCCAAGGATATCAACCTTGGCCCATGTTTAAGGCATTCGAAAAATGCATTGAAATGAGCTATATTGCATTGAATAAAGAATGGAGACAAAAATAGTATATAAGGAAACTAAATCTGTTATAAAATCTGATGATCCAACTAAATTCTACTTATCTAGTTGTGACGGACTGGGTTTATTAGCTGGGTCAATTTACACTTGTTGTCTCTATTCAGTCCACTCGTTCAAGTGTGATATTGTTCGGTTGATCCTGATTCAAAGATAGTATTGTATCAGATTGAATCCAAAGGACTCGAGTTCACAGTGCTTAAGAGTATATCTTGTAAGAAGACTGTGGTGGATATTTAATCTCTAGAGAACAGTTCACATGTCATGTAATTGAAGTGTAGCAAAAACATCTAGGTTGATTTGATGTAAAAAAAAAAAAAATTGCAGCAACAACCCTATCAATTTACTACATGGGATCCTGTCCTTGGGAGCGGCCAATTACATAAAAAAAATCCAAAGATGGCTGCCTAAAGCCAACCCCAAGGATTTTAAGACCAGAAAGTACATATGGGATTTAGCTAATTACGATGAATGTAAAATGTTAAATATATTCAAGTCTTCGGTACTTAAATTAATGAAAATACTGAAACATGTATGAAAATATTTAATACTTTCTTACATGTAGGCTCGTAGAAAAGTAACAAAAGAAAAGAGTGAAGACAACAAGCTATGTAAATTTAACAAAATAATTTATTTCCCTAGAAAACAAGGTAAAAATATGAAAGAACTTATGGTTTGTGAATATAATCCAAAAATTAATCCTAGAATTCAAAAATATAAGTCCTATCACTAACAAGTTCTAATTGAATCCAAGTTCGAATCTCGATGAAGTCCCAATATGGAAGGCGATGACTTCCTCTATAACCAGTTTGTGTTAATGTGTCAACAGTTCCTTGTTGAGTCACCAAAAATATAAATCCAGGTATTAGAATTCCGAATAATTTGTGGTAAATGTCTTTGTCCAAGAATTTCAATGAAGAAGAGTATTTTCCAGGTGAATAAATTATTTTAAATAAAAAAATTAATTCAAATGGCAACAACAGGAATACCTTTCGGCCTGAAGGTATAATTTACAACTGACTAAAATTCACTGAGATTGAGAATTAAACCCAACTAAAACATCATTTCAGACCCGCGTGATGGGTCACGTGATCACTCATTACAAGTCAATTAGCACGTAGGCTAGAATAGCCCTACCTAAGAATCTGATTCTCACACTGGAAATAAATTTAAAAATAAAACTTTACAACAGAGCTAACACGTGGGCTGAACATGACCTTGGTAATAACCAATCATTTTCACTTAGTGTTTACAAAATCAGAACCAAGGTCAAGAATTAGGTCAGCTAAAAATACAATGTAGCAATCATTTTGCGTTCTAATCAGACTAAAAGAACTGAACTGAATTTTTCTAGACAAATGTCAAATCCAGTGAATAAAGTTAGTACAATAACATGTAATGAAATAAAAATAAAATAAAAGAGAATTTGAAACTAACACACAAGTAATTTAATTACATATACGTAACAACTTAAATAAACCAAAATAGTTAATTACATGTTTGACTTTTCTTTCTTAAATAAATTATTAAAATTATTAAAATAGTTTCCATCATACATAAATGAAAATGAAGGTTTCTATGTTAATTTACGCAAAAAACACGTGCAAACACCTGTAGTGCATAGCAAAGAAAAGAGTTGAAACGTACCAATAAGCAAACTTTAAACTAAGTCATTGAAAAAAGACTCAGAAATTCACTGAAAAGAATTGAAAAGAGTATAGATTTTATAGTGGTACAAATCAAGATTTGTTACAATTGTATAATGACTTTAAACCCTATATGAAAAAGGTCATGACTTTAAAATTAAAGGATTTAGTTCAGTGAAAGTGCAATACAACTTATCGATTAGACTTGTGAAAAAACCCACCCAGATTGGAGAGCAAATTTAGGATATAATTTATTCTTGATCATGGAACTTGACCTCTGAATATGCAAAAGGGGCGAATTGGATATTTTTATTGAACTTTTATTCGCCATATCAAAAAGTGGATTGAAAATAAGTGAAAATAAAAAATGTATGTTTGATAGGATTGAATATTTAACATTGCACTGGGATATGCATGAATTGTTCAGAGGTATCTCGCATACACATTTACCTGAATGGGTTAAGAACGAAATGGCTTGCATACATGTACAAATTACACATGGTAGATACTTACTTTATTCTCTGGAATCTGTGTTAATTACATTAAGTGATCACGTAGATAGACCATCAAATGCAATACATATAGTTAAAATTATTGGTTTAGTCGATATCTCTTAACGATTAAGGATATTAACAACATTGAAAAGAATTTGTTATATCCATAAATGTGTATGAAGTATTTGAAGCCAGAGACCATAGTGTGGAGAGAAACTATATTAATTATGTTAGAATAGTGAAATAGAGAGATCAAAACATGTTCACATTCTTTATCAAATTTCAGTGCGATGGTCACAACGACCATAAAGATGGAAGCGACTAATACACTGGAGTGAAATAATTTTATAATGTTCATCAAGACACTGGTAAAACAAAAGATCGAAGTGAAAAGCTCTAAATCAAGCTAAAGAACGATGAAATATATTTCACCGAACAGGAATCTTATAGTTCATATATTCATGAAAGAATAAAAGAATTAACAGCTAAAAGAACAATTTCCAGACGGATTTAGATTCATGAAACGGTCTGAAGAACAACAAGCAGACATTAAACAACGTAAACTTTGCAGATACGATGGATAGTTTCAGCATATGATCTATGATTATTTAAGAATATGTGTGCATCCCTATGAGGATAGTTTTGAAACAGCTATCCAGTAGATATTCAAATTATATTCCTCTTTTAATATCTCTAATTTATCCAAAACTGTTATTATGTGTGTGTGCCGGATGTTATGCAACATTGCAACCCGAATGATCAACATGATCATTCAATAAACCTTGACACTATGTGAAGATATATTAATGCTCATGTGTTAGCGCATGATGCAACAGTGGGAGTAGAACGTGAACTTTTTATAGACATTGGAGTGTTGTCGGTGATTGAAAATAAAAGATGTGGAATTAGTATGATACCACATAGATCTGCTGAACCAAGGCAAAAATATTACTCAGAATTGTATGGTACGATACAAAATGTTGGTGACTTTTAAAGGTCAAAGTCATTGCCAAGTATTATAGTTATGTAGGCAAATAATGAACAAATTCGATGGATATTATAAATATGTTTGGAATACATGATCATAGGGATTGTGGTTGCATATAAGACGTATATTTCAATGTTCAAACCATCTCTATAACCATTTTATGTACTATCTGTCTGGTCCTTGTACCAAACTGATATATCAGAGTTGCATATGACGCTGATAAACGATTACATATTTACATAACCAGCACTACCAAAACTGTACATTGAAACAAACCGAAATATATCGTTCACTATAGAAACGTACAGATTTACGTGCAGTTTGGTTCAACAATGAGAAAGATCTTGTCTGATCAACTATCATAATCCAAATCATATACTGAGCTTAATACGAGTTTGAGACAAAAATATTCTAACAAAGTCCAGAAAGACTTCTTCAAATCGATGAATAACATTGCTTTTGGTAAACAGATGTGAAATCCAGGATTGCAATAAGAGTTAAAATATCTACGGATTTTTTAAAAATTGTTAGAAGGGTCTATTCATTGCGAGATGAACAGCTATTGCGGATGAATTAATATTGGTTAGTATGAAATAAAAAGAACATCACATTTAACCAAATCAATTTCGTTGGATTTACAGCGTTAGAGGTATTAAAAATGGCTGGTCTCAACCTTAAAAATGATGTAATTTCAGCCAGGCATGTAATATTTCTGTAAAGATGGCCATTTGAAAATCTCGTTATTGTTATATCTCCTGAACATATAAAGTTATTTACTAAAATACTCCTCACAAAATGTAGTTACTAGTGCAGATAGTTTCTGCTCCACAGTCAGTATTACCGCCATAACAACCATCATGCTCTTTTTGAAAGTCAACCATTACAGGCGTTGTGCTAATATGATGATAATCTCGCAAAGTCTATATGCATGCCAGCCCCAGAAAATCAGCTTCAACATGGGACTGTTATTGATACATCGATTTTCTCTTTTCTATGCTCTATTGACATCAGAAAATGAAACACTTGTAATGTCGGTGTTGCTTAGTTTATACACAGTGTCACAGAATAAGGCAAGAAATAACTTGGTTTTGCCTTAGATCTATTTTTGACCTTTATTCTTTGTGCATGCGTACAACGTTACCTGGGGTGAATCATTGTTTCTCCAGGTGAGCGACTGTACTAGCATGTATCTTGTCGGAAACTACATGCGACGAGAGTCACGAAAGGCATGGTATACATGAGTATTTAACCCTGACTATTATTCACTATCCTGTGGATTTAAGGTTGATACCATTTCAAACTGAGGCACCGGTCATTTGGATTTTGTCAAGGAGTGAACGTTCTCCATTATTTTCTCCGGCCATAGGGGTAAGTGTTAAATTTATATTTTAGTTGATATGTGAAGCCTATTCTCGTTTTATTGCCATATCGGGTAATGAAGCCTTTACTACTTCAGATTGGAAACGTTGTGAACTTTGGATTACAAGTTGCTATTACAGTTTAATTTATTAGCATATATCTAAACATTAATTCAGAACCCATTATGACCAGTTTGGTTTTATTGTTGCTGTTTAGGGTTGAGCGTAGCTGTCCATAGAGTGGCATGCTGTCTGTACGTATGTGTATACCTGTCCAAAGGGCTGTGTAGGGCTGACGGTAGCTGTGTAGGGCTGAGCTGACTGTAGCTGTTTAGTGCTGTGTGCTGTCCGTATGTATGTGTATACGTAAGTCTATAGATGTGGTGGGACCACGAATGTAGGCGTAGCCAATACAAGGGTGCTGGATGCTGTCTGTACATGTGTATACGTATATCTGTACATGTGGTGGATCCATGAAGGGTGTGAGCGGCCGATAAAAGTGCGGGCCAACCCAAGGATTCGGTGAAACTGTGTGGTTTATCAGTTTATGAATCATACGACTGTTCAAGTGTTAAGAGCCATATGTTTGTTCCAAATGATGTTTCAATTAAGTACACCATCAATCATTTTATATCACTTGAGATCATTAAGAATCTTATTTGTACTCCAGGAGATTATGTGAATCTCGCTTACATAGCATAATATAGGAGATTATGTGAATCTCGTCTACAGTGTATATTTTTCGAAGCATATTTGAATTCTTTGAGTTTATTTGAATCTTAATGGTATTCCATACGTGAGATTATGTGGATCTCGCTTGTGTTGCATACTATTCGTGGAAACGTATTTGCAGTACCTGAGGTTATTTGAACCTCACTTTTCACACGTAAGATTATATTGATCATATTTTTATTTTTCAATTTGGGAAAGTGTGTAGAGTGATTGGATCAATCGTATGACAGGAGCGGGAGAGAATCATTGCATTTGTTATATATATATATTCTTAGTAATTCACTCTATATAAATTTCCATCGTCCATCAGATTGTTTGTGTTGTTCATTTAGTCCAAAACCCACTCGGTTTCAATTCTGTTACATACAGCATTTCACTATAGAATATTGCCAACATTCATCCATCCACGTACCTATCTATTTCTATTATTCAGTATAATTACCTTAAACAATGGTGTAAAGCAATTTCAACTAGCACGAAATTAAATGGCAATATTACGTTATACAACCAGAAGTCACTCTCTTTTAATATTTATCATCATATGGTAATAAATCCGTCTGTTGCTTACAACTTGAAGTCACGCCTTAAACACTTGTCATCAAATGGTTATAACACTATCTGTATGTTGCTTACAACCAGTAGTGTTATTTTAACCACTTATCATATATGATTATCGCTAAGTCTATATCTTACTTACAACCAGAAGTCTCACTCTGGACACTTGTCGCCATATGGTTAAAGCTCTGTCTCTGTATATATGTTGCTTATAACCAGACGTCTCATGTCCAACACTTGTCATCATGTGTTTATAACTCTGTCAGTAATTTTACTTTAAACACTTGTCATAATGTGGTTATAACTCGTATGTTGCCTGCTACCAGACATCTCATTTCCAACACTTTTCATCGTATATTTATAACTGTTTGTTGGTTACAGCCTGTAGTCTTGCTTTAAACACTTGTCATGGTTATAATTCTGAATGTTACTTACAAACAGCAGATCATTATAGGATATTCCAATCGTTCACCCATCCACCTATACAAGTATCGATCTATCTATTTCTGAGACTCAGTATAGTTGCCTTAAACGTTGGGTGTCTAAATTTCAAACTTATGTCAGGTACCTCCATATCTCAAAGACTTATTTAAAGACTTGTATGTATCATAAAATTGTCTAGTGTCAGGAATATTTATTCGTGTATAGTTTATTTTGAAATATTTTCTTGTGACCAAGACAAAATACATGTATGGATGTATTCATCATCCCATTTGCCGTCCTCCAGGAACATTAAAGTCATTAAGTTAAGTCGTAAAAAGCTTTATGTTGACCTTAATATTGATTTAACTTTGAAGAAGTTGATTTTTGTGAAATCATTTCTTTGCATGATCTTATAAATATGTGGCTGGCAAAAAGTGAGGAAATTAAACAATTCCTGTAACAACTCATTCAAACTTATGCATTTCTCAATTTCAATTGGAATACAAGATGCAGTATTTTGTTTTTTGATAATCGTGATCTATATCCATTGAAATCTATGACGGAAAATGATAGGTAATAAATGAAAGCAACAAAAACATGAATCTGTAATATCTCAATACCCCTCTGTCTGTCTGTTTCTCTCTCTCTCTCTCTCTCTCTCTCTCTCTCTCTCTGGTTCTTTTCTAAATATACGAAGTTATCAACTGTGGTGAAGATAGGTTCTGCTTATTTAATTTACCAAGATGGTACACGCGTAATCAATAGATCAACAAGATTAAACATGGATAAAGGTATCAATACCATTTATTGCTTTCTTGTAATGACTTACAGTCTTTTGTTTTGATTCAAAGATAATTTGTGCACAAGTGGAAAACCGGTTCTCAGTGATAACGTTTGTGAACTTACAGTGAAAAAGATTTTGATAAATTTTCTTTAAATATGGCGCATATATGCCTGTTCTACAAAAATAAATGTTACAAGGAAAATTGACTTTCAAGAAATTCATAATGAAAAACACTATTTGAAGTGAGGAATCTTTGAATTGTTGGATATTCTCAGACTCAAAATATAAACACAGCACTTTTTAGGCACTAGTATTCGAACATTTCAATATATTTTGGTGACCAAGGTAACAAAAAGAGTCCAATGGATCACTGGAATTAAGTAAGATTTGAACAAACGTTGTTTAAGCTGGGTAAGTGATAATCCGATATACATTTTATAAGATACATGTGTGCTTGTATTGCCTATATGAGGAATACGATTATTAAAAAGATTTTCTTAACCGAACCTGCTGGTCAAACTAAGTAAATTGACAGAATGTAAATGAAATATACCGGCAGACATTTACATGTCTAACATAATAAAATATTCTTTCTTCTAAGTTGGTTTAAGTTATAGCTAAAGATAATAACAATGAAAAACTTTAAATATTGGTTGTAATGTGATTTTAAAACCAAATATTTGCTTCATTAACATTATCATATATGTATACACTTTTATTTTGATTTCTTTATGGAGGATAAAGCATCAAATTAGATATCTGCCACAAGCGGCATTAACCCTCTGTTTAAACACACTAACATTTGTACCACTCTGATGTGAGCAAATGCAGACATGTACTATCCCGTTCCAGTTACTTTTTCCAACGAAAATCTTGTTCTATATTAAAATAATACGATAAAAATAAATCTGAATATGAGTAAATAGCCCCAAAATCATGGGAGACTAATTTTAGACTGATACACAAAATTCTATTGTACTGAATCAAACACTAAATACTGTGCTAGAATGAGACTACTCGTACTCGTGATTGATTCCTGAGTTCGATTTTGCTGAATGAAAGACTTTATGTTGATAGAACTAGACTACTCAAAACTGATGCAAGGGTTTTGTTATATCAAGTTAAAGATTTAATACGGTCATAATGGGAGTGCTCATTACTTTTACTACTCTAAGTCTTAAACCATGCAACATAAAGAAAGTTACACCAACAAGTTTATTAAAATCAATAAACAATTTATTTCCCTAGAATACAAAGTGAAAATTCAAAAGATATAGTATTGTGAATTAAATCTCTAAGAATCCTAAAATTTATATCAATGTCCAAAAGTATAGAGTGGTGCGAATTAATTCCACTCTAGAATGTGCTGATGTATCAGCGGTCTTGGTGTATCACAATGATATAATCCACAACGTCTTTGACTGAATTTATAATATTCCCAAAATAGTATTAATTCAGTCAAAGAGCACTTTAGTAATTCCAAATTATTTAAATAATTCCTCTAGAATGATACCTAAACAAAAGCGAGTGTGTGTGTGTGTGTGTGTGTGTGTGTAAATAACTCCACACACTGACCATAAGATACGAATGAATAATTTGTGTTTACCTCTGCCTTATACGAAAACCTAAGACACAATCAGTTCATCAGAATGTGGGTCTTAGGATCTCTTCCAGAACATTCTATGGTCAAAAGGCCATGTCAGCAAGTTTATAAATTACCATGATATTCAAGTACAATCTACAATCCCGGACAAAACTTAGCTATCTAAAAATGTCCTTTATAAATGTCCTTAAATTTCAATCTACAATCATGGATACAAGTTAAGCACACAGTAGTGATATGCATAACAAATGAATAATTATTTACCTAGCCCCTTTATATACATCCCCACTTGACGTATGTTACAATAGCATTTACTAAAAACGAATGGAAAATTTCGTTATAATGTCAACAAGTTCGCATTCAGAATATCTAAACCGCTAAGCAAATTTAAGCTTGTTTTGAGCTTTTAAGATTTAGTAAGTATCTTCAGAAAACATTAAAAAAGTCATGTAAGCCAAACCTCTATCCTCAATCACTGGCAAAGGTCAAGCACACAATGTAAATTAAATATACATAACATGAATGATATATAAATTCCATTATGGTAAATCAAAAACTATGTACAGTTATAGAATGGGAATACTCATGGCTGATACTGATTCATTATGCATTCTGACTAACAAATAAGCAACAGACGTTTTCAAAGATGTGGTAAACCAAAACATATGTCCTTTGGAATGTCACTAGTGTCATGCAGTTTATGTTCTCTTTCTTGTCATAATAAAAGTTGTTGGGTTTTTGTTCTCTCAACAAGAATGCATAATGAATTGGCTGGAATGTTATGTGGGTTAAACACCACATTTTCATTTTAAGATCAATAAAAATAAAAAGAGACTTTGGAATAAAAAACACAAAATGTGTGGTCATATTAATTTAAAATTCGATTTGTTCGGAAATTGTCTTATCAAACAGCGAGATGATTTTCCCTAAGACGTACACTCTTGGGACGTATGAATCTTCGCAATGATACAGACTTTTGTGTTTTTTAATGGAGAAAATACCCACTTTATGATACGGACACACAAGTATCTTATATTGGCAAAGAAACTCGAAACTCTTTGAAGGTTTATTTCGTTTTATCTCTTTCAAGCAGTCTACACTTTTTTCTTTCATATCGTCCAAAATACAACATTTCTCTTCAAATACTGTTTCTATTTCGTTTTGGACCTTACTATAGAAAACCATAAAAGTGCATGTTATATCTAAAATCTTTCATCAGAGTTGGACTTAAGCACCGTCACCTTTGCTTATATTTCAGACTGTCAACTACTAAACGCTAGTTAGTTGCTTTCTTTTGACGTTATCTAAATTCCCCAAAAATTATCAATTAGAAACAAAGTGTTTGCATATATCAAGCACTACCCCAAACCACTTATTTAATGTATCTTCGGTATCTACCGCTATCACCGCTTTATCTTTAAGGTGTAAAACCTGTTGGTGTGGCCTCATTATAGGGTATATTTTTACAGTCATGTTGGGTAATTGACGACAGTAAAATAAATCACCAATCCTTTAAAAATAAGCTAATGGTGAGTCATCAGAAGCCCAATTTTCATAATAATCAGCTGATGGCAAATCATTAAAAATATTTAAACTGAATATGTGGGTTTTTAGATTTTATACTTGTTATATTTTCGTGTTTAGATCTTCTCATGAACTTTAATATACATGCAGTTGCAGCGTGCCAGCGCAGATTATCATTATCATAAGCAATGTCAATTTTGGAGATTGTTTCTAACTCCTGTATAGTAAATAAAGTATTATCCAGTCCGTATATTTAAAAGTTAACTTAATTGTATGGTCCTCATTAGAACTCTCATACAAATTGTTTTATTGCCTTTATCACTTTTTTAAACATTTGCTTTATATATTTTCCTTTCCTCTGTAGGATATAATTATATAATAGAAATGAGTTGAACTATTGCTGGAATATTATTAGATTCTGGAGCAACGGATATACAATGATATATTACTAAATGTTCTACAAGAAGTGGAGGCATAAGTATCCACAACGAGCTCAATGAATCTGTGCATATAGGTGTTAGGTGATAAACTAGCACCAGTGAAATACAGCAGTTTCGGATATCTTTAGCAAATAAAAAATGTTTACTTATCACAAGTCAGTAGTATAAACGGTACCGTAAATAAAAGGTATATAGATGATGCAGTAAAAAGTTGATATTTAAATCGATATTAATGTTAATGATTGTAACAGCAAAGATGGATGGCAATATTAATGATTTTAATAACAAAGATTGATAGTAATATAAATGATTTTAACAACAAAGATCGATGGTAATATGAATAATTTTAACAACAAAGGTCGATAGTAATAATAATGATTTTAACAACAAAGATCGATAGTAATATTAATGATTTTAACAACAAAGATCGATGGTAATATGAATAATTTTAACAACAAAGATCGATAGTAATAATAATGATTTTAACAACAAAGATCGATAGTAATATTAATGATTTTAGCATCGATAGTAATATTAATGATTTTAACAATAAAGTTTGATAGTAACATTATTGATTTTAATAACAAAGATCGATAGTAATATTAATCATTTTAACAATAAAGATTGATAGTAAAATTAATGATTTTAACAACAAAGATCGATAGTAATATTAATGATTTTGATAACAAATATCGATAGTAATATTAATGATTTTAACAATAAAGATTGATACTAATGTTAATAATATTAAAACAAAAATTAAAAGTGAAATTAAACGTTGCGGATATTTCGGAAATCAAAGAATAAGAAACACTAATATATGAGACCCCAAGAAACGGACGGAAACCAATATCAAACGATGCACGTAATGAATAACCCCGAAAAAGACCACAAATGATTATTAAAATACAAGATTATGTGGAACGCGATTTCCTAGAGGAAAGCAGTACAAAAAGCTGTATCCAAAGGGTGATAAAGGCCCGACAATCAAACAAACAGGTATCGGACTTGTGAAATCCCGCCATTGTATATTGCTTCAAAATTATTACTTATTAATTTGATAATTTTTACAGGTTTGGAAAATTTCTATTGGGGTTGTTTTTCTCCCAGATTATTTGCTAATTGTCAAAGTTATACTTGTTGGTCAAGTTTTCTTACCCTTCTTCCTAAAGTTTCTAATCAAACGTGACCAGGGCCCTTTGAGCTCTTTCCAGTTATTCCAATTTTTCAGAATTTTGTGCTTATATTGTACCGATCTCTAGGAGAGTAAACTATGTAACAAAAAAGAGCCATAACAAACAATTTTGTATGATATAAATATTAATTTAGTTTGCTAAGATACAAATTGAAGGAATTAAAAATAACTTACAGTATGATAAGAATTCTTAAGATTCTAAATGTTCTATGAATTCCAATAGTTTTAAGTAATCCGAATACGTTCCAAAGGTATTCCGAATGATAAATATAACGCACAGATGTATCAATGATAAAGAAAAATCACTATTATAAAATCCAATATATTCCTTAAATGAATTCACGGTAAATCCAACAGAACTATAGATTCTAAATGTCCTTGAATGTTTCACAGTAATTCCATACAAGTATTAATCGAAAGAGTCTTTAAATGTTTCGCAGTAAATACGTACAACTATTAATATATCCAACCATATCCAAATGGCGTTTAATAAATATTACAGCACTGCAATTCCAACGAATTAATTACATGAACCAAGCCGCTCAATACTTATTCAAGACCAGTAATAACTTTAAAAATGAATGATTCCGCGTTCTAATCTTTTTATACAATTTAACAGAAAGGTTTTAAATGAATCATTGAGTATTTAGATATATTGATTTGCAGTAAACAACAGCCGCTCCAGTTCAATCCATTCAGGAACTTGATCAATCTGCCTTCTTAGCAGTACTAATGCCCTTATTGCATCACGTGATGTTTACCTGAACTGTTCATTACGACTTAACTTTGAACTTTGTGTATGAAACGCTGTACTACGCATTATTATAGGCTCATTTTTTTCTCCGTTAACTTTACATTATCAGAATCGTTCAATATTTCCCGATATTGGACCCTCGCCCTGAATTCCTACAGAATGCACGCGAATAAAGGAACTACTTTCTATTGTAAATAAACAATTTTTTTCTGAATGAACCAAAGCAAACGTTTCATGGACTGCCACATATCAGCAGCTCTGGCACATTCCGCGTTAACTTTTTTGATACAATGTTTCAGATTTAGGCTAGCTATAGACGCCAGACAGGGTCCTTAAAATAACGTGCAAGTTATAAGAGAAACTTGTTTTCTTTAGCTGGTAATAAAAATGGCTAAAAATATACTTACAATTTTACATCCTGAATTTCCTCAAAATGTACTTTCTTAGTTATGCAACTCCGAATTGCATGAGCCATGTCATGGGTTCTCAAGGTTGATTACACGTTTCGAAATTATACTGTAATTTCGACTACTGAGTATATTCCAAGTGTAATTACATCCTCCTTACTGCACTCAAAATGAAATAAACATTAAATTCCACAGCGTCTTTTCGATAATTGCAATTGAAAGACTTCATATTTTCCCCACATTATGATTTGAATCATTCAATGACAGAACAGAAACACGTATGCCGATGTCAACATGCTTCTGCCTCGCTGCTTCAATACGATGTATTTCGTGTAGAATTGCCAAAGACGCTGTAAGTTACTAAATACAGATCATAATCACGAAATTGCGTCGAATCGACAAAAATACCAAAACATATTCATTTCAGGTCAAATGGAAAAGTTGTTGCAATGCGCAGTCATTCACAATATGACTCCAAATTCAATTTTAAGTTGACCAAACGCCATTTTCTTTCTTAACTTGTGTCTAGCGCGCGACTAACTTCAGATTTATCTGGGCGGAGTTAGTTGCGCATTAATAATGTTGTGTAATGATGCATCTACGCTTGTGTATTTAGTTTGGAATACGGCATACATTCAGTTACTTTGTTTCTTGCAGGTTTTTTTGTTGGTATATTTAAGCCTTAGGTAGAATAAGAAAATGAGCATATAATAAAAAGGTTACTGCATTTGTATGGGAAAATATGAACTCGCTTTCTCGTATGAATATACTGCACTCCCAAAGTCGTGCAGTATAGCCATCCGAAAAACTCGTTTATATTTTCCCATACAAATGCAGTAACCAATAATTATAGATGACCCAGAGTACAAACTACGCTCATCTGACTTTTACGATTGAAAATGCCATTAACTAAATGACCCTTACGAAAAATCATTATTATACAAATACAGATATAAATAAGAATATACTACTGTAGTTTTTTTAATTACGGCTTGGCTAGGCCAAATTCTTCCTAGGAATTTCATGCTTGGAATATATATATATATATATATATATATATATATATAAACAGAGTCTAATATTTAGAAGCTCTAAGTGCTTTATAATATTAGACAAGACCTAAAACATACAAAAACCATATATAATGATATGATTAAAAAGAAAAAAAAACACCGTGAAATTAGAAAACATAAAACATACTGAAAATATTTAAGGTGGGAAACATTATTAGGTCTTTAAGTTTGTTCTTGCTGTCAAAATAAGTGAGTTTTAAGAGCGCTCTTGAATGAGATCACTGTGTCTTTGTGTCTAAGTTCAGTGGGCAATTCGTTCCACGTTGCTGGGCCCTGGTATGCAAAAGAACGTTGTCCATATGATTTAGTTTTCATAGTGGGAATAAGGAGTGCTCGACTGTCAGAAGAGGAGCGTAAGTATCTTGCTGGTGTGTACACATGGGTGAGGTCAGATAGGTACGTTGGACTGGAGCCCGTCAGTGAAACGTAGCACAGAGAACAAATATTTTTGTTTGATTCTGGATCGAATGGATAGCCAGTGTATGGTACAGAGCAGGGGGAGGTGTGTTCTGATCAAGGTACTCTAAGGATGATCCGAGCAGCTTTGTTTTGAACTTTTTGAAGTTTCTGGAGTACATATTGAGATGAACCAGATAGAATTGAGTTATAATAGTCCAATATTGAAAGTACTAAGGAACACACAATCAGCTGAAAGATATTTGTGAATGAAGCTGATGCGTCTCAGCTCAAGATATGCAGCTTTTCATATGTTCATGACATTTTGTTGCAGTGTGAGAGTACTGTCGAGAGTAACACAAAGGTTTTGTACTGATGGGTGAATTTAATGTTGGTGTTGCTGATATTTATTGTTTGAGATAAAGGATGTGAATGAGAAAGTCTTTGTGCTGTAATCAGAATGGCTTCAGTTTTATCATCATTCATCTGCAGCTTGTTACATGTCATCCATGATTTCACATCAGAAATGCACCTCTCTATGCCTTGGATGGTAGCATCAACTTCAGTTGGGTGGCTAGAGTTTTATATTTGGGTGTTATCAGCATACAATTGGTGAGACACTGGATGATGATCTATGATACTCGAGAGCGGCTGAGTATATAGAATGAAGATAACAGGTCCAACAATAGACCCTTGTGGAACACCACAACATAGATCAACTGGGCTGGAGTGTATACCATTTGCGGACACAATTTGTGTCCCGTTGACCAAGTAGGACTTGAACCACAGTAAGGCTGTATCATGAATGGCAAATATATGCTGGAGACGGTGAAGTAATATATCATGGTCTATTGTGTCAAATGCTGCAGACAAATCAAGGAGGGTGAGGACTGTAATCTTTGCGCTATCCAAAGCAGAGAGAAAGTCATTAATTACTATCAGAAGAGTAGTTTCAGTACTGTGGCAAGGGCGATATGCAGACTGTACATTGCTCAAAAGACTGTTTGAATTCAGATGAGATACAAGTTGGGATAGAGCAGCTTTTTCTAAGATTTTTGACATGAATGGGAGATCAGAAACTGAGCGGTAGTTCTATAAATCTTTACGGTCGAGTGTTGGTTTCTTCAGCAGAGGTTTTACAATGGCAGTTTTGAAAAATGATGGGAATTCCCCGGATGAGAGAGAGGTATTAATAAACATCAGTTAGTGAAAGCCATATTGGACCTAATCATTCAATCAGCAGTGATCTTGGGATTGGATCAAGTTCACATGACTTTGGTACGCTCTTCATCACGATTGTACGTACTAAATCCATAGAGACAGGTTCAAATGCTGCTAACGGTTGCCGCTGAAATTCTGTATCAGAACTGCATGGTGACGACGAGTCAATTGAAATTGTATTGTCAAGCTTATCTCTAATGGTTTGTACTTTGTCAAGGAAGAAATTTGCAAACAGGTCGACTGGAGAGAAAGTTGTTGAAGGTGGTCTACATTTGTTCCTCGACATTAGCTTGTTAGTAATCTCGAAGAGCTCTTTGCAGCTTGAACTTTCCGTGATCTTAGTACTGGAGTGGGCAGAATTCGCTGCGTGGACTATGTTTGTGACGTTCTTCTTAGCGGCTTCATAGATTTGCTTATGAATAGTGAGTCTGCTGGAAAGCCAAAGCCTCTCAGCTTTACGGCAGTCTTTTCTAACAGTGCGAAGCTGGTTTCTAACACTGCTATAGCAAATAAAGGTGGAAGGTTAGGAACTGATACGTCAAGATGGCATATAATGTAGAGGTGATCTGATTCAAGTTCGTGGGATACCAGGGAGGACAGTAGAATATTATCATCAGGTCTATAAAGAATCCAGTCTAAAATATGCCCATGTTTATCGGGGGTTGGGGGGTTGGTTGGTTAACTGACTGTTTGAGGTTGAAAACATGAATGGAATCTGGGAGTTTTGATGTGTATGGGTTTTCAAAGTGAACGTTGAAATCTCCAAGAATAATCGGGTTGCCACCTATAGAATCTCCATACTCCAGGAGATTCGGAAACTGCTCCAAAAAGGTAGATTCAGTCAGCTTGTTTTTTCTACTAGGAGGAGGGCGGTAGAGGCAGAAAAAATGGACTGACCTTTCTTCCAGTGGGAGTGTGGTTTGGAATAGTTCAAAAGATGTGTGGTAGAAATTGAAGGTTGTGATGTGGTTAAGACGTTATATATATATATATATATATATATATATATATATATATATATATATATATATATATATATATATATAAAATGATGATAATAATAATAATAATAATAATAATAATAATAAAGCATGGATATGTTTCTGATCTTCTGTTACATTAAGTAATTTTTCTATGTATAACCGAGACCTGGATAGATTCACTTTTTTCTCATATATATATATATATATATATATATATATATATATATATATATATATATATATATATATATAATAT
>JAECUM010005328.1:0-29408 GCA_016617855.1 Megalonaias nervosa
TTGTAACAGATTGGGGGGGGGGTATGGGCTAACTTGTGTAAATGTAATAATAAATTTAAAGAAATGCTCAAAGTCAGGATCTTTTTATTCTTGACTATGAAATTGTGGTAAGATGCTTAATAAAAGAAATATGACTAAAACATGAATGCATGTGTTTGGTTACGTGTAACATATGCAATACACAAATGCTATAATATGCTGGCCTTCATAACTTTAACGTAATTATTCAGCAAGAAATGGATGAGCCACGGAGTAAGTATTTTGAAAGTTAGCCTTAATTTCTTAGTGTGGCGGGAGATAGCTGCTTATTTATGTGGCACAATATTACTTTTATATTAAGCTTGAATGAATAGCAGTGAATTGAATTTGTTTGAATTGAATTGATTCCTATTGTTGTACTATATATGTAATTCCAGTCTGTTTTTGAGAATAAAGAAGTTAAAATTCATTGACTTGTCTTATTTTTATAAGTATCTATGAGCTTCTTAATGTCATTCAATAAAGTTGTAATTATAACTACCTCAATGCAGTGTTCTTTTTATTTGGTGGAGAGATGTTGATAGAGGCGCTAATGTTGACAGCTATCTGCCGAATTTCGAATTGCGCTCCTATTTATACTCTTCGGAAAATAATCATTGCTTGTCCGGGACGCCGAACAGGTCAGATGGTGCCGAACAGATACTCTACAACCAGCGACAAAAACTGAGGGTTAATATACAATTTAACTATCCTCACTTGTCCGTTTACACTCTGTCATTAGCAAATATATAAACATTACGTATTATATCGTGTCCTTCAAACGTCAACGTACTTTAAGTTGTAACCAAGACTGTTAAGCTTGGGTGAAGAGTACACAACTACCAATGAACGCTGATAACATTGAAAATATACTGACCAGCATAAACATTAAGAATACACTATTAAATATTCAAAACATACTTATACTTGTATAAAAGAAGGCCAGCATTTACAATCAATAAGTGAAATGCAATAAAAAAAATGTGAACTTGACAAATTTACTATGTGGAACCGGTCATGTGATCTAGTGTCGGCCATCTTGCCTGCAGACGTATTTTCGTGATGTCAGCTGTTGGAGTCATCGAGCTTAGTGCTATTCAAATGATGATTTGGATGTGAATTTAAGTGTGATAAACATATTTCTGGGTGTGAGAAATTCATATAAAACAAGATTCCAGAAGCCTTTGTGAGTATTTAACAATGTGTGAGGATGAAATCGATGACATTTGTTACCACATGATCGGCGATCACACTTGACATACAGCATGAACGATTTAATACAGATATCATGGTAAGTCGCGATCTATACATTTATATTACATACAGTGTTCAAATTCATTCTTTCAGCAGTTTGTATATATTCATTGACATGAACAACATGTTAAATTTATGACATAAAAAAACTCCATCCTCCCCATCCATCATATTACAGCTTTAGAGCCCTCAGGTCTATTACACCCCACCCCACCCCACTTAAATAAAATTGATTCTCCTGAATCAAAAAGGAAACCCACACTTTCAGTTAGACTAGCAGTTTTAAAAGATAATGCATTTTAATTAATACGCAGGGAAACTGTTTTTATCCTGCTCAAGACGTCACCAGTGGATTTATCTCTTCTAGATATTGACCCGTCAACCATCGCTACGAATTCTTCATCTGCTGTTGATTTGCAACCATGTATGGCCAGTTGTCGGAGCCATTCATAGTTATAATACCTGGCTTTTCTTGGGACCATCTCTCCCCCATATGCCGGTTCAGCTGTTCCTGGAGGAGCTAAGATATTGTATTTGTCTAGGAGGTAACTCCTCTCCAAGGTTGGATTCATCCTTGATCCCGCCCCTGTCTCTAATGTCATGGCTGCATATTCCCACAACAACAACTTCTGGTCAGGCGTCATTTTGGTCCATCCCTCCGGTGGCCAGTGGATCACAGTGAACCCTTCCGTAAATGTGAACTGCATATCTTTCTTCCAGTCCCGGCGAGCAGGGGCCAAAAGAGGCATGCATCCCACTTCCAAGGACATCAAAATTCTTTTTTTTTTTTGATCAAGCACATCTTTGGTGTGCTACTGGCTGTGACTGGAATCTGGGGTGGAGAAGAATTCTTTATAGACAAGTCTAGGGCTTCAGGAGCTTCCTCCGCTACACTGGGCGTTTTCATCGTTGTACATCTTGTCGTTGGCGGATTTAGATTCACTTCTTTTGGCGTGGTTGGTAAACTGACAGAAGGTTTCTCAACTGCACGAGGTGTGGTAAATGTGGCTGAAGCTTGGTTGATATGTATGATGGCATCTTTATTAATTCCTATTATTTTGGCCAACTTGAGTTTTAATTCTCTTTGAGGGTTTTCTACATTTATCATCACGGGAGGAGGGATCATTGAAGAGGTGTGGGTTCTAGCATTCACTCTCCGAAGGAGAGTATCCATCTCGTTTAATGTCACACCTGTACCACAGGGTACCATTTGTGGATACGACATGTATCGTAACTCCGTCTCCCGTCATGTGAAAGGACTGCACTTCCAGTTCCGCCTGGATTTCAGGTCGGGAGCGCAAGTATGACTCACATCGGGATCTCTTCAACTGCGGCTCCTCAATGTCTTCATCATAGTCAGGAACAAACCTGGATTCTGAAACTGGTGTATCGGGTCTTATGGTCATACTTGAGTGCTGGCTTGATTTTTATGTTTGCCCTATCATGGCGTCCCAACCAGACTCCCACTCCTGTCCCTTTGTTGGCTTCTTAATACTTTCCAGCCAGCCCAACACTGCTGCTCTTGTACGAATTGCCCTAGTTGACTCCCATGCATTGGGGCTAACAATTCTTTTATAATTTTCTGGCTGTAAGGACAGCCAAAACCCATTGCTCTCGCTAAAAAATTCAGGCTGTAGTGTCTTCAGAATGGAAGCATGTCGTCTTTCAACATGGTTCTTCAGTTCCGTCATTCTCCTATATGTTGACTCTTCACGGGTACACCAAGGGCAAATGACTCTCATGCAGCCGTGTCGACTGGCCATTAAATGGTTCTTCAAGTCCCGGTTGTTACTAAATGTTCCTGGACACATCCAGCACATTAGTCTTGATGTGGAAGCAGCCATTCTGTAACCAAAGGACGAATATTTAATTGAAAAGAAAAAAAAAGTTTCTTTATCATCTGGCATTTATAATCATCACCTGTGCCATATAAGTAAGTTAACAAATTAATAGCTATCTCCCGTGCAGGTTGGTATAGTCATTCTTTATCCTTTACTAAATTTGTGGTTTGAAGGCCCTGGATAATTGGAAGCTTGACAGGTATTCCCATCTTTGGATACTACTCTATTACCGTGAGCACTCTTCACAAAACTTCACCCGACACAAAAAAACCCCAACAAAACAACCAAAACAAACCCAACTTCAAATCCGTAACGTTGTTTCATCGCAAATGGAAAACATCACGTTTATCATGGACGCACCGCCTCCATCATCACGTCTGATAATGGAACCATCTTACTTACTCTGTCCGTCCGACAAGAATAAGTATACCATCATTGGAGAGGCAACTGGGTGATCAGTCCAGTCCCAAACCGTACATAAATCTCACGGTAGAGCGCTCCAGCTGAAATGGTGTGCTGGCAAATACCACTAAAAAAAAAATAAAATCGGTGCCCGTCCTGAACAGATTTTTCCAGACCATTTTTGATGCCTCTGCATCGTTGCAACCATCAGAAATAAAACTGAACTACATGACATTATGCATGTACATCTAACGGTAAATAGAGTGCTGTAATATCCTCATGGTTGACCGGGTTCCAACGTTTGGTACTGCCTTGCCCACAATGGGGTATTTCTTCCTTGATAAGGTGCCAAACGATCAATGTGGTATACCTTCGACGGCTGTTTTATCGACTTCTTCACGCGATAAGTCAGATCATCAATTTTCTTCACAACAACAAAGGGGCCCTTCCAAGACGAGGTAAATTTCTTACAAACTCCAACTTTCCTGACTGGCTCATGTACCCACACAGCTTGTCCTAATTGTAAAAATCTTTTTCTGGCTAATAGTCATAGTATTTCTTCTGATGTACTGTCCTTTGTTTCAGACATTTCCTGGCTATTTCGTGAACCCGTTCAAACTTTTTCCCTAGGTTAAACACATACTCTGCACATTCTATAGGCGTATCGATGCTGTTTGGCTGTCCAATTACTGCTTGTAGTGGCATGACAACTTCTCGTCCCAAAGTCATCATGTTTGGTGTCTGCGATGTGCTTGAGTGCACAGAAGAGCGGCATGCAAGCATAACTTGTGGCAGTATTTCGTCCCAACAGTTCTGTTTTGATTCACAGTACATGGTCAACATCACTTCAACTATGCGATTGAATCTCTCCACATTTCCATTTGAAATGGGCCTCATGCTTGTAGTTCTCGTTTTGTCAATACGTAGATATCGGCACATATCTTGAAAGACTTGAGACTCGAAATTCTTCCCCTCACCCGAGTGTAACTGCAGTGGTGTTCCAAATCTACAGATGAAGTTGTTAATAAATGCTTCTGCAATGGTTACAGCCTCCTGATCTGGTATAGCAATGGCCTCTGTCCATTTAGTGAAACAATCACAGATGACAAGTATGTACTTGTTTCCAAGTCTTGTCTTTGGGAGTGGCCCAAGAATATCAATTGCTACTCTTTCAAAGGGTTCTCCAACAACATATTGTCCTAACGGGGCTCTATTTTGGCTTCCTGAAGGTTTACGGGCGGAACATTTGTCACATTTTCGGCAATATTCTTGAACATATACTTTCATACCTGGCCAGTAGAATCCAGTCTTCAGTCTCTCTAGAGTTTTCTCAACTCCAAGGTGGGCTGCTGTTGGTATGTCATGAAAATACTTCAAAAGTTCTTGTTTCTTGGTTTCGGGGACTATGAGCTGAAATTTGGTGTCCACGTCATCGCATTCCCATTTGCGATACAGCATGCCTCCTTGTAAGCATAGACGGTCCCACTGGCTCCAGAGCGTTTTTAATGATGCTGCACTGCTGGAGACATCCTCCCATTTCACCCTATCTCTTCCTTCTTCTAGAGTAGTCATGATCAATCCGATATTCGGGTCCTTCATTTGCAGACTCCTAGTTTCATCTGGTTCCCATCCAGCAAGCCACGCGTCATTGTTCTTTAACTGCTCCATTTTATCCTTCTGCTGACTTCTGGTAACAGTTCTGAGGGCTTCAGCTCTCTGATTATCTCCGTCGCCTGTAACTACCTCCTGTTCTACTGGTCTAGCAGCGTTTTGACAAAAAGTCTCATCGTCGTACGTTTTATTTCCTTCTTGCTGTCTGTTACAGGCTTTACATAGGTTTCTTGATAAAGCATCGGCATTTCTGTGTTTGTGTCCAGCTCTGTGAGTAACCTCCATATCAAATGTACCCAGCTCTTGCAACCATCTTGCAACTTGTCCAGTTGGATTTTTTAAGTTCCGCATCCAGCTCACTGCTGCATTGTCGGTGCGAAGGAGGACTTTTTGACCATACAAGTAGGAGTGGAAACTCCTAGTGGCTAGCACAATTGCTAATAACTCCTTCCGAGTGATACAGTATGAAACGTCGTGCTTGTTGAGAGACTTGTTCATGTAGGCGATAACTCTTTCGGCACCATCTTGTTCTTGCGACAGAACTGCCCCCACCGACATATCACTGGCATCTGTGTCTAGTATAAATTGTAGTCCAGGCTTTGGGTATGCTAAAATTGGAGGCGACATTAAAGCTTGTTTTAATCGGTTGAAGGATTTTTCACATTCTTCCGACCAATTGAACTTCTTGCCCTTTTCGCATATCTTATGCAACGGTTTTGCAATTTGGGCAAATCCCTTGACAAATCTCCTGTAATAGGAAGCTAGTCCAAGAAAACTCCTAATTTCCTTGGCATTCTGTGGAACTGGCCAATCCCTAATTGCAATGATCTTGCCTTGGTCTGTGTGAACTCCATTCTCAGAAACGACATGTCCCAGGAAGTTTACACTTTTCTGAAAAAAGATGCATTTTGATGGTTTCAGCTTCAGATTTGCTTCTCGCAGACGGATAAACACATGTTCCAACTTTAGGAGACTTTCTTCAAAAGTCGACCCTGGGACCATAATATCATCCATGTATAGCAAACATTCTTCCCATTGCAAACCTCTCAGGACAGTCTCCATAAGACGCTCAAAAGTGGAAGGATACGCATCCTTCACCGTTACATCATTGAGTCTCCTGTAGTCTACACAAAATCGGGTGGAATTATCCTTCTTGGTGACCAACACTATATTGGAACTCCATGCACTGTTTGAGGGCTCAATGACTCCTTGATCAAGCATTTTCTTGATTTCCGTCTTCTCTATTTCTCTTTTCCCAATAGGCAATCTACGTGGAGCCTGCCTTATAGGAGTTGCATTGGCTGTGTTGATACGATGTTTTACCAGATCAGTCCTTCCAAGGTCATCAGATGACATGGAGAAGATATACTGGTACTTTATCAGTAAAGATGCTAGCCTTCTCCTTTCTTCGTTTTTAAGGTGGACAGAGCTCCTTTCCCCTAAATCTTGTAGATGTTCTGGCAGTTTATCAGTTGCTGCTTCCGATTCTTCAGAAGATACTGCATTGCACTGAGTTAACTCTGGATCTGGAGTATGGTAACAGGACTCGCATGTTCCAAGTTTCGTATTTGGATATAAGACGACTGGTTTTGAGCCAAGGTTTAATATCTGCACCGCTTGATTCTCAACTTTTGAATGTATTATCCCTCTTGTGAGTGCGATTTTCTTGTCCTGCCACAATTTCGAAGAGGTCCCGATAATGCCATTATCAGTTAGATGTTCCAATCCGGGTATTAAAACTGGTATCCACATTCGAGATCGAGGGGGTACTGTGATAGTCTCCTTCACTACAACACGGCACACCATGTTGGCTTCTCCTCCTGTGTAACATTGAATATCACCGCAATCTGTGCAGAGGAGTAAACGTTTATAATCAATTTTGCTGACATGCTGCATCAGGAAGTCTTGCCCTAACATGGCATAGGGGTCTATGTCACAGACTAAGACAGTCGTTCTATAAACTGAGGAACCAAATGCTAGTGGCATGTTGAAGCATCCGTGCACTCTCAATTCATTGCCGTTTACGTCGAGTAACTTTAAGTGTGTGTGCTCTAGTGGAGGTTTCTTATCATCATCCATCATCAAGTATTTATCATAAGGAAGTATTGTAGAGATAGAACCGCTGTCTATTAGGAAATGTATTGGCAATCCATAGAGGTCACCTTTTACAAAAAGACCATTATCCCATTTTCCGGTTGTTTTCCCAATATGCCCCAAACGTATACAGTTTTCATATATGTCGCTGCCATTCTTTTCTTTGGAAGGCCGTTCCTTATCCATCAACTCCCGGCCTACAGAGGTGACGGCTTTAAGTTTCCCTGTCCCCTTGCATTTTCTATTCTTGGCTTACTTCCATGACTTTGACTGGTAATACTGGTCTGAGCTTGACATTTTTTATAAACGGGACAATTCCTGAAAAAGTGGTCTGGTGCACTACATATGAAACAGGTCTTGTTTCCGGCATTCCTACTCGAAGATTGATTTTGGCCCTGTCTGGAAAATCTGGTATTTTCCAGTCGCTCAAGTCGTTCAGTAAGCAGTCTAATAGACTTCTCAAGTGTCCTATCAAATTCGGTCTGTACATTATTTAAATTCTTTCCTGGATCACAATGACTGAACCCTCCTCTGACGGTTGATTTTCTTCCCTGATGACCCATAATGGCCTCGTATCTTTCAACTATTTCGACTGCCTGTGCAACGGTCTGACAGTCTCTGTCTATGCATCTGCATTTCATTTCAAGCGTAATACATTTATAAAACTGGTTTAGAGCCAATGCTTCCTGAGTTCTTGAATCAAGGTTGACATATGCCCTCTGTGACATCTGTCTTAAATCGTCTGCCAGTGCTGCGATCGGCTCCCCAGACAAGCTCTTACGGGATTCCAGTCATGACAACCATCTGCTCTGTTGTCTTGTACTGCCAAATCTTTGTCCCAATTGTTGAACTAATACTTTGTGAGATCTCTTTTCATCTGTAGATAAACTAATGTAAAATGTTCTGGCTGGTCCTCTCAAGCTTGCAGCCAAAGCTATAACTTATTCCGATTCTCTCCAATGCCCAAGTTCTGCGCAGATTTCAAAATGGGAAATATATTCTTCCCAATCCTCAGTTCCACTAAATGGTTCTGGCTTAATACTAAAAACACTAATTGTTCTGCTATTTCTAGGTCCCCTGGCGGTTTGCCTTGCTTCGTCCTCCATTACGTCTCCACCATCTTCGTTATTATAGATTTCATCAGAGCTGTCGTGTGAAACTTCATTTTCTTCCACACATATGTCTCCTTGGCCAATTTCTATCTAATCTTCATCCTCCTGTCTAAATTCAATTTCTGGGTCGGGACTTTGTGCCATTCTCACAAAAATGATCACTCGGGTATCGACCGGTATTTTGCTTTCCTTTTGGGACCTCAAATAATTATAGGTTGATATTCAGCGCTGTTGATGTTGTCACCACACTTCGAAAATGGACTCAGGTTCGATCCTGGATGTCACATAGAACTATGACATCCCACTTCTTGACACCATTTGTAACAGATGGGGGTGGGGGTGGGTTTATGGGCTAACTTGTGTAAATGTAATAATAAATTTAAAGAAATGCTCAAAGTCAGGACCTTTTTATTCTTGACTATGAAATTGTGGTAAGATGCTTAATAGAAGAAATATGACTAAAACATGAAAACATGAATGCATGTGTTTGGTTACGTGTAACATATGCAATACACAAATGCTATAATATGCTGGCATTCATAACGTTAACGTAATTATTCAGCAAGAAATGGACGAGCCACGGAGTAAGTATTTTGAAAGTTAACCCTAATTTCTTAGTGTGGCGGGAGATAGCTGCTTATTTATGTGGCACAATATTACTTTCATATTAAGCTTGAATGAATAGCAGTGAATTGAATTTGCTTGAATTGAATTGAATTGATTCCTATTGTTGTACTATATATATAATTCCAGTCTATTTTTGAGAATAAAGAAGTTAAAATTCATTGACTTGTCTTATTTTTATAAGTATCTATGAGCTTCTTAATGTCATTCAATAAAGTTGTAATTATACCTACCTCAATGCAGTGTTCTTTTTATTTGGTGGAGAGATGTTGATAGAGGCGCTAATGTTGACAGCTATCTGCCGAATTTCGAATTACGCTCGTATTTATACTCTTTGGAAAATAGTCATGTGACGTGATTTTAACCAATCATTGCTTGTCCGGGACGCCGAACAGGTCAGATGGTGCCGAACAGATATTCCACAACCAGCGACACAAACTGAGGGTTCATATACAATTTAACTATCATCACTTGTCCGTTTACACTCTGTCATTAGCAAATATATAAACATTACGTATTGTGTAATGTCCGTCAAACGTCAACGTACTTTAAGTCGTAACCAAGATTGTTAAGCTTGGATGAAGAGTACACAACTACCAATGAACGCTGATAACATTGAAAATATACTGACCAGCATAAACATTAAGAATACACTATTAAATAATCAAAACATACTTATACTTGTATAAAAGAAGACCAGCATTTACAATCAACAAGTGAAATGTAATCAAAAATATGAACTTGACAAATTTACTGTGTGGAACCGGTCATGTGATCTAGTGTCGGCCATCTTGCCTGCAGACGTATTTTCGTGATGTCAGCTGTTGGAGTCATCGAGCTTAGTGCTATTCAAATGATGATTTGGATGTGAATTTAAGTGTGATAAACATATTTCTGGGTGGGAGAAATTCATATAAGATAAGATTCCAGAAGCTTTTGTGAGTATTTAACAATGTGCGAGGTTGAAATCGATGACATTTGTTACCACATGACCGGCGATCACACTTGATATACAGCATGAACAATTTAATACAGATCTCATGGTAAGTCGCGATCTATACATTTATATTACATACAGTGTTCAAATTCATTCTTTCAGCAGTTTGTATATATTCATTGACATGAACAATATGTTAAATTTATGACATAAAAAACCCCATCCTCCCCATCCATCATATTACACCACCCCCACTTAAATAAAATTGATTCTCCTGAATCAAAAAGGAAACCCACAATTTCAGTTAGACTAGCAGTTTTAAAAGATAATACATTTTAATTAATACGCAGGGAAACTGTTTTTATCCTCCTCAAGACGTCATCAGTGGATTTATCTCTTCTAGACATTGACCCGTCAACCATCGCTACGAATTCTTCATCTGCTGTTGAGTTGCAACCATGTATGGCCAGTTGTCAAAGCCATTCATAGTTATAATACCTGGCTTTTCTTGAGACCATCTCTCCTCCATATGCCGGTTCAGCTGTTCCTGGAAGAGCTAACATATTGTATTTGTCTAGGAGGTAACTCCTCTCCAAGGTTGGATTCATCCTTGATCCCGCTCCTGTCTCTAATGTCATGGCTGCATATTCCCACGACAACAGCTTCTGGTCAGGCGTCATTTTGGTCCATCCCTCCGGTGGCCAGTGGATCACAGTGAACCCTTCCGTAAATGTGAACTGCATCTCTTTCTTCCAGTCCCGGCGAGCAGGGGCCAAAAGAGGCATGTATCCCATTTCCAAGAACATCAAAATTCTTTCTTTTTTGATCAAACACATCTTTGGTGTGCTACTGGCTGTGACTGGAATCTGGGGTGGAGAAGAATTCTTTATAGACAAGTCTAGGGCTTCAGGAGCTTCCTCCGCTACACTGGGCGTTTTCATCGTTGAACATCTTGTCGTTGGCGGATTTAGATTGACTTCTTTTGGCGTGGTAGGTAAACTGACAGAAGGTTTCTCAACTGCACGAGGTGGGGTAAATGTGGCTGAAGCTTGGCTGATATGTATGATGGCATCTTTATTAATTCCTATTATTTTGGCCAACTTGAGTTTTAATTCTCTTAGAGGGTTTTCTGCATTTGTCATCACGGAAGGAGGGATCATTGAAGAGGTGTGGGTTCTAGCATTCACTCTCCGAAGAAGAGTATCCAACAACCTTGCACTGGTTTCCTCTCGTTTTATGTCACACCTGTACCACAGGGTACCATTTGTGGATACAACATGTATCGTAACTCCGTCTCCCGTCATGTGAAAGTACTGCACTTCCAGTTCCGCCTGGATTTCAGGTCGGGTGGGCGAGTATGACTCACATCGGGATCTCTTCAACTGCGGCTCCTCAATGTCTTCATCATAGTCAGGAATAAACCTGGATTCTGAAACTGGTGTATCGGGTCTTATGGTCATACTTGAGTGCTGGCTTGGTTTTGACGTTTGCCCTATCATGGCGTCCCAACCAGACTCCCACTCCTTCTGTCCCTTCGTTGGCTTCTTAATACTTTCCAGCCAGCCCAACACTGCTGCTCTTGTACGAATTGCCATCGTCGACTCCCATGCGTTGGGACTAACAATTCTTTTATAATTCTCTGGCTGTAGGGACAGCCAGAACCCATTGCTCTCGCTAAAAGATTCAGGCTGTAGTGTCTTCAGAATGGAAGCATGTCGTCTTTCAACATGGTTCTTCAGTTCCATCATTCTCTTATATGTTGACTCTTCACGGGTACACCAAGGGCAAATGACTCTGATGCAGCCGTGTCGACTGGCCATTAAATGGTTCTTCAAGTCCCGGTTGTTACTAAATGTTTCTGGACACATCCAGCACATTAGTCTTGATGTGGAAGCAGTCATTCTGTAACCAAAAGACGAATATTTAATTGAGAAGAAAAAAAAAAGTTTCTTTAACATCAGGCATTTATAATCATCACCTGTGCCATATCAGTAAGTTAACAAATTAATAGCTCCCGTGCAAGTTGTTATAGTCATTCTTTATCCTTTACTAAATTTGTGGTTTGAAGGCCCTGGATAATTGGAAGCTTGACAGGTATTCCCATCTTTGGATACTACTCTATTACCGTGAGCATTCTTCACAAAACTTCACCCGACACAAAAAACCCAACCAAAACAAACCAAACTTCAATCCGTACAGTTGTTTCATCGCAAATGGAAAACATCATGTTTATCATGCATGCACCGCCTCCATCATCACGTCTGATAATGGAACCATCTTACTTACTCTGTCCGTCCGACAAGAATTAAGTATACCCTCATTGGAGAGGCAACTGGGTGATTAGTCCAGTCCCAAACCGTACATAAACCTCACGGCAGAGCGCTCCACCTTCCAGCAGAAATGGTGTGCTGGCAAACACTACTAAAAAAGATAAAATCGGTGCCCGTCCTGAACAGATTTTTCCAGACCATTTTTGATTCGTCTGCATCGTTGCAACCATCAGAAATAAAACTGAACTGCATGACATTATGCATGTACATCTAACGGTAAATAGAGTGCTGTAATATCCTCATGGTCGACCGGGTTCCAACGTTTGGTACTGCCTTGCCCACAATGGGGTGTTCCTTCCTTGATAAGGTGCCAAACGATCAATGTGGTATACCTTCGACGGCTGTTTTATCGACTTTTTCACGCGATAAGTCACATCATCGATTTTCTTCACAACAACAAAGGGGCCCTTCCAAGACGAGGTAAGTTTCTTACAAATTCCAACTTTCCTGACTGGCTCATGTACCCACACAGCTTGTCCTAATTGTAAAAATCTTTTTCTGGCTAATAGATCATAGTATTTCTTCTGATGTACTGTCCTTTGTTTCAGACATTTCCTGGCTATTTCATGAACCCATTCAAACTTCTTCCCTAGGTTAAACACATACTCTCCACATTCTATAGGCGTATCGATGCTGTTTGGCTGTCCAATTACTGCTTGTAGTGACATGACAACTTCTCGTCCCAAAGTCATCCTATTTGGTGTCTGCGATGTGCTTGAGTGCACAGAATAGCGGTATGCAAGCATAACTTGTGGCAGTATTTCGTCCTAACAGTTCTGTTTTGATTCACAGTACTTGGTCAACATCACTTCAAGCGTGCAATTGAATCTCTCCACATTTCCATTTTACTTGGGCCTCGTGCTTGTAGTTCTCGTTTTGTCAATACGCAGATATCGGCACATATCTTGAAAGACTTGAGACTCGAAATTCTTCCCCTGATCCGAGTGTAACTGCAGTGGTGTTCCAAATCTACAGATGAAGTTGTTAACAAATGCTTCTGCAATGGTTACAGCCTCCTGATCTGGTATAGCAATGGCCTCTGTCCATTTAGTGAAACAATCACAGCTGACAAGTATGTACTTGTATCCAAGTCTTGTCTTTGGGAGTGGCCCGAGAATATCAATTGCTACTTTTTCAAAGGGTTCTCCAACAACATATTGTCCTAACGGGGTTCTATTTTGACTTCCTGAAGGTTTACGGACGGAACATTTGTCACATTTTCGGCAATATTCTTGAACATATACTTTCATACCTGGCCAGTAGAATCCAGTCTTCAGTCTCTCTAGAGTTTTCTCAACTCCAAGGTGGGCTGCTGTTGGTATGTCATGAAAATGCTTCAAAAGTTCTTGTTTCTTGGTTTCGGGGACTAAGAGCTGAAATTTGGTGTCCACATCATCGCATTCCCATTTGCGATACAGCATGCCTCCTTGTAAGCATAGACGGTCCCACTGGCTCCAGAGCGTTTTTAATGATGCTGCACTGCTGGAGACATCCTCCCATTTCACCCTATCTCTTCCTTCTTCTAGAGCAGTCATGATCAATCCGATATTGGGGTCCTTCAGTTGCAGACTCCTAATTTCATCTAGTTCCCATCCAGCAAGCCACGCGTCATTGTTCTTTAACTGCTCCATTTTATCCTTCTGCTGACTTCTGGTAACAGCACTGAGGGCTTCAACTCTCTGATTATCTCCGTCGACTGTAACTACCTTCTGTTCTATTGGTCTAGCAGCGCTTAGACAAAAAGTGTCATCGTCGTACATTTTATTTCCTTCTTGCTGTCTGTTACAGTCTTTACATGGGTTTCTTGATAAAGCATCGGCATTTCTGTGTTTGTGTCCAGCTCTGTGAGTAACCTCCATATCATATGTACCCAGCTCTTGCAACCATCTTGCAACTTGTCCAGTTGGATTTTTTAAGTTCCGCATCCAGCTCACTGCTGCATTGTCGGTGCGAAGGAGGACTTTTTGACCATACAAGTAGGAGTGGAAACTCCTAGTGGCTAGCACAACTGCTAATAACTCCTTGCGAGTGATACAGTATGAAACTTCGTCTTTGTTGAGGGACTTGCTCATGTAGGCGATAACTCTTTCGGCACCATCTTGTTCTTGCGACAGAACTGCCCCCACCGACATATCACTGGCATCCGTGTCTAGTATAAATTGTAGTCCAGGCTTTGGGTATGCTAAAACTGGAGGCGACATTAAAGCTTGCTTTAATCGGTTGAAGGATTTTTCACATTCTTCCGGCCAATTGAATTTCTTGCCCTTCTCGCATATCTTATACAACGGTTTTGCAATTTGGGCAAATCCCTTGACCAATCTCCTGTAATAGGAAGCTAGTCCCAGAAAACTCCTAATTTCCTTGTCATTCTGTGGAACTGGCCAATCCCTAATTGCAATGATCTTGCCTGGATCTGTGTGAACTCCATTCTCAGAAACGACATGTCCCAGGAAGTTTACACTTTTCTGAAAAAAGATGCATTTTGATGGTTTCAGCTTCAGATTTGCTTCTGGCAGACGGATAAACACATGTTCCAACCTTAGGAGACTTTCTTCAAAAGTCGACCCTGGGACCATAATATCATCCATGTATAGCAAACATTCTTCCCATTGCAAACCTCTCAGGACAGTCTCCATAAGACGCTCAAAAGTGGAAGGATACGCATCCTTCACCGTTACATCATTGAGTCTCCTGTAGTCTACACAAAATCGGGTGGAATTATCCTTCTTGGTGACCAACACTATATTGGAACTCCATGCACTGTTTGAGGGCTCAATGACTCCTTGATCAAGCATTTTCTTGATTTCCGTCTTCTCTATTTCTCTTTTCCCAATAGGCAATCTACGTGGAGCCTGCCTTATAGGAGTTGCATTGGCTGTGTTGATACGATGTTTTACCAGATCAGTCCTTCCAAGGTCATCAGATGACATGGAGAAGATATACTGGTACTTTATCAGTAAAGATGCTAGCCTTCTCCTTTCTTCGTTTTTAAGGTGGACAGAGCTCCTTTCCCCTAAATCTTGTAGATGTTCTGGCAGTTTATCAGTTGCTGCTTCCGATTCTTCAGAAGATACTGCATTGCACTGAGTTAACTCTGGATCTGGAGTATGGTAACAGGACTCGCATGTTCCAAGTTTCGTATTTGGATATAAGACGACTGGTTTTGAGCCAAGGTTTAATATCTGCACCGCTTGATTCTCAACTTTTGAATGTATTATCCCTCTTGTGAGTGCGATTTTCTTGTCCTGCCACAATTTCGAAGAGGTCCCGATAATGCCATTATCAGTTAGATGTTCCAATCCGGGTATTAAAACTGGTATCCACATTCGAGATCGAGGGGGTACTGTGATAGTCTCCTTCACTACAACACGGCACACCATGTTGGCTTCTCCTCCTGTGTAACATTGAATATCACCGCAATCTGTGCAGAGGAGTAAACGTTTATAATCAATTTTGCTGACATGCTGCATCAGGAAGTCTTGCCCTAACATGGCATAGGGGTCTATGTCACAGACTAAGACAGTCGTTCTATAAACTGAGGAACCAAATGCTAGTGGCATGTTGAAACATCCGTGCACTCTCAATTCATTGCCGTTTACGTCGAGTAACTTTAAGTGTGTGTGCTCTAGTGGAGGTTTCTTATCATCATCCATCATCAAGTATTTATCATAAGGAAGTATTGTAGAGATAGAACCGCTGTCTATTAGGAAATGTATTGGCAATCCATAGAGGTCACCTTTTACAAAAAGACCATTATCCCATTTTCCGGTTGTTTTCCCAATATGCCCCAAACGTCCCCATATATGTCGCTGCCATTCTTTTCTTTGGAAGGCCGTTCCTTATCCATCAACTCCCGGCCTACAGAGGTGACGGCTTTAAGTTTCCCTGTCCCCTTGCATTTTCTATTCTTGGCTTACTTCCATGACTTTGACTGGTAATACTGGTCTGAGCTTGACATTTTTTATAAACGGGACAATTCCTGAAAAAGTGGTCTGGTGCACTACATATGAAACAGGTCTTGTTTCCGGCATTCCTACTCGAAGATTGATTTTGGCCCTGTCTGGAAAATCTGGTATTTTCCAGTCGCTCAAGTCGTTCAGTAAGCAGTCTAATAGACTTCTCAAGTGTCCTATCAAATTCGGTCTGTACATTATTTGAATTCTTTCCTGGATCACAATGACTGAACCCTCCTCTGACGGTTGATTTTCTTCACTGATGACCCATAATGACCTCGTATCTTTCAACTATTTCGACTGCCTGTGCAACGGTCTGACAGTCTCTGTCTATGCATCTGCATTTCATTTCAAGCGTAATACATTTATAAAACTGGTTTAGAGCCAATGCTTCCTGAGTTCTTGAATCAAGGTTGACATATGCCCTCTGTGACATCTGTCTTAAATCGTCTGCCAGTGCTGCGATCGGCTCCCCAGACAAGCTCTTACGGGATTCCAGTCATGACAACCATCTGCTCTGTTGTCTTGTACTGCCAAATCTTTGTCCCAATTGTTGAACTAATGCTTTGTGAGATCTCTTTTCATCTGTAGATAAACTAATGTAAAATGTTCTGGCTGGTCCTCTCAAGCTTGCAGCCAAAGCTAGAACTTATTCCGATTCTTTCCAATGCCCAAGTTCTGTGCAGATTTCAAAATGGGAAATATATTCTTCCCAATCCTCAGTTCCACTAAATGGTTCTGGCTTAATACTAAAAACACTAATTGTTCTGCTATTTCTAGGTCCCCTGGCGGTTTGCCTTGCTTCGTCCTCCATTACGTCTCCACCATCTTCGTTATTATAGATTTCATCAGAGCTGTCGTGTGAAACTTCATTTTCTTCCACACATAGGTCTCCTTGGCCAATTTCTATCTGATCTTCATCCTCCTGTCTAAATTCAATTTCTGGGTCGGGACTTTGTGCCATTCTCACAAAAATGATCACTCGGGTATCGACCGGTATTTTGCTTTCCTTTTGGGACCTCAAATAATTATAGGTTGATATTCAGCGCTGTATATGTTGTCACCACACTTCGAAAATGGACTCAGGTTCGATCCTGGATGTCACATAGAACTATGACATCCCACTTCTTGACACCATTTGTAACAGATGGGGGTGGGGGTGGGTTTATGGGCTAACTTGTGTAAATGTAATAATAAATTTAAAGAAATGCTCAAAGTCAGGACCTTTTTATTCTTGACTATGAAATTGTGGTAAGATGCTTAATAGAAGAAATATGACTAAAACATGAAAACATGAATGCATGTGTTTGGTTACGTGTAACATATGCAATACACAAATGCTATAATATGCTGGCATTCATAACGTTAACGTAATTATTCAGCAAGAAATGGACGAGCCACGGAGTAAGTATTTTGAAAGTTAACCCTAATTTCTTAGTGTGGCGGGAGATAGCTGCTTATTTATGTGGCACAATATTACTTTCATATTAAGCTTGAATGAATAGCAGTGAATTGAATTTGCTTGAATTGAATTGAATTGATTCCTATTGTAGTACTATATATATAATTCCAGTCTATTTTTGAGAATAAAGAAGTTAAAATTCATTGACTTGTCTTATTTTTATAAGTATCTATGAGCTTCTTAATGTCATTCAATAAAGTTGTAATTATACCTACCTCAATGCAGTGTTCTTTTTATTTGGTGGAGAGATGTTGATAGAGGCGCTAATGTTGACAGCTATCTGCCGAATTTCGAATTACGCTCGTATTTATACTCTTTGGAAAATAGTCATGTGACGTGATTTTAACCAATCATTGCTTGTCCGGGACGCCGAACAGGTCAGATGGTGCCGAACAGATATTCCACAACCAGCGACACAAACTGAGGGTTCATATACAATTTAACTATCATCACTTGTCCGTTTACACTCTGTCATTAGCAAATATATAAACATTACGTATTGTGTAATGTCCGTCAAACGTCAACGTACTTTAAGTCGTAACCAAGATTGTTAAGCTTGGATGAAGAGTACACAACTACCAATGAACGCTGATAACATTGAAAATATACTGACCAGCATAAACATTAAGAATACACTATTAAATAATCAAAACATACTTATACTTGTATAAAAGAAGACCAGCATTTACAATCAACAAGTGAAATGTAATCAAAAATATGAACTTGACAAATTTACTGTGTGGAACCGGTCATGTGATCTAGTGTCGGCCATCTTGCCTGCAGACGTATTTTCGTGATGTCAGCTGTTGGAGTCATCGAGCTTAGTGCTATTCAAATGATGATTTGGATGTGAATTTAAGTGTGATAAACATATTTCTGGGTGGGAGAAATTCATATAAGATAAGATTCCAGAAGCTTTTGTGAGTATTTAACAATGTGCGAGGTTGAAATCGATGACATTTGTTACCACATGACCGGCGATCACACTTGATATACAGCATGAACAATTTAATACAGATCTCATGGTAAGTCGCGATCTATACATTTATATTACATACAGTGTTCAAATTCATTCTTTCAGCAGTTTGTATATATTCATTGACATGAACAATATGTTAAATTTATGACATAAAAAACCCCATCCTCCCCATCCATCATATTACACCACCCCCACTTAAATAAAATTGATTCTCCTGAATCAAAAAGGAAACCCACAATTTCAGTTAGACTAGCAGTTTTAAAAGATAATACATTTTAATTAATACGCAGGGAAACTGTTTTTATCCTCCTCAAGACGTCATCAGTGGATTTATCTCTTCTAGACATTGACCCGTCAACCATCGCTACGAATTCTTCATCTGCTGTTGAGTTGCAACCATGTATGGCCAGTTGTCAAAGCCATTCATAGTTATAATACCTGGCTTTTCTTGAGACCATCTCTCCTCCATATGCCGGTTCAGCTGTTCCTGGAAGAGCTAACATATTGTATTTGTCTAGGAGGTAACTCCTCTCCAAGGTTGGATTCATCCTTGATCCCGCTCCTGTCTCTAATGTCATGGCTGCATATTCCCACGACAACAGCTTCTGGTCAGGCGTCATTTTGGTCCATCCCTCCGGTGGCCAGTGGATCACAGTGAACCCTTCCGTAAATGTGAACTGCATCTCTTTCTTCCAGTCCCGGCGAGCAGGGGCCAAAAGAGGCATGTATTCCATTTCCAAGAACATCAAAATTCTTTCTTTTTTGATCAAACACATCTTTGGTGTGCTACTGGCTGTGACTGGAATCTGGGGTGGAGAAGAATTCTTTATAGACAAGTCTAGGGCTTCAGGAGCTTCCTCCGCTACACTGGGCGTTTTCATCGTTGAACATCTTGTCGTTGGCGGATTTAGATTGACTTCTTTTGGCGTGGTAGGTAAACTGACAGAAGGTTTCTCAACTGCACGAGGTGGGGTAAATGTGGCTGAAGCTTGGCTGATATGTATGATGGCATCTTTATTAATTCCTATTATTTTGGCCAACTTGAGTTTTAATTCTCTTAGAGGGTTTTCTGCATTTGTCATCACGGAAGGAGGGATCATTGAAGAGGTGTGGGTTCTAGCATTCACTCTCCGAAGAAGAGTATCCAACAACCTTGCACTGGTTTCCTCTCGTTTTATGTCACACCTGTACCACAGGGTACCATTTGTGGATACAACATGTATCGTAACTCCGTCTCCCGTCATGTGAAAGTACTGCACTTCCAGTTCCGCCTGGATTTCAGGTCGGGTGGGCGAGTATGACTCACATCGGGATCTCTTCAACTGCGGCTCCTCAATGTCTTCATCATAGTCAGGAATAAACCTGGATTCTGAAACTGGTGTATCAGGTCTTATGGTCATACTTGAGTGCTGGCTTGGTTTTGACGTTTGCCCTATCATGGCGTCCCAACCAGACTCCCACTCCTTCTGTCCCTTCGTTGGCTTCTTAATACTTTCCAGCCAGCCCAACACTGCTGCTCTTGTACGAATTGCCATCGTCGACTCCCATGCGTTGGGACTAACAATTCTTTTATAATTCTCTGGCTGTAGGGACAGCCAGAACCCATTGCTCTCGCTAAAAGATTCAGGCTGTAGTGTCTTCAGAATGGAAGCATGTCGTCTTTCAACATGGTTCTTCAGTTCCATCATTCTCCTATATGTTGACTCTTCACGGGTACACCAAGGGCAAATGACACTCATACAGCCGTGTCGACTGGCCATTAAATGGTTCTTCAAGTCCCGGTTGTTACTAAATGTTTCTGGACACATCCAGCACATTAGTCTTGATGTGGAAGCAGTCATTCTGTAACCAAAGGACGAATATTTAATTGAGAAGAAAAAAAAAGTTTCTTGAACATCAGGCATTTATAATCATCACCTGTGCCATATCAGTAAGTTAACAAATTAATAGCTCCCGTGCAAGTTGTTATAGTCATTCTTTATCCTTTACTAAATTTGTGGTTTGAAGGCCCTGGATAATTGGAAGCTTGACAGGTATTCCCATCTTTGGATACTACTCTATTACCGTGAGCATTCTTCACAAAACTTCACCCGACACAAAAAACCCAACCAAAACAAACCAAACTTCAAATCCGTACAGTTGTTTCATCACAAATGGAAAACATCATGTTTATCATGCATGCACCGCCTCCATCATCACGTCTGATAATGGAACGATCTTACTTACTGTGTCCGTCCGACAAGAATTAAGTATACCCTCATTGGAGAGGCAACTGGGTGATTAGTCCAGTCCCAAACCGTACATAAACCTCACGGCAGAGCGCTCCACCTTCCAGCAGAAATGGTGCGCTGGCAAACACTACTAAAAAAGATAAAATCGGTGCCCGTCCTGAACAGATTTTTCCAGACCATTTTTGATTCGTCTGCATCGTTGCAACCATCAGAAATAAAACTGAACTGCATGACATTATGCATGTACATCTAACGGTAAATAGAGTGCTGTAATATCCTCATGGTCGACCGGGTTCCAACGTTTGGTATTGCCTTGCCCACAATGGGGTGTTCCTTCCTTGATAAGGTGCCAAACGATCAATGTGGTATACCTTCGACGGCTGTTTTATCGACTTTTTCACGCGATAAGTCACATCATCGATTTTCTTCACAACAACAAAGGGGCCCTTCCAAGACAAGGTAAGTTTCTTACAAACTCCAACTTTCCTGACTGACTCATGTACCCACACAGGTTGTCCTAATTGTAAAAATCTTTTTCTGGCTAATAGATCATAGTATTTCTTCTGATGTACTGTCCTTTGTTTCAGACATTTCCTGGCTATTTCATGAACCCATTCAAACTTCTTCCCTAGGTTAAACACATACTCTCCACATTCTATAGGCGTATCGATGCTGTTTGGCTGTCCAATTACTGCTTGTAGTGACATGACAACTTCTCGTCCCAAAGTCATCCTATTTGGTGTCTGCGATGTGCTTGAGTGCACTGAAGAGCGGTTGCATGCATAACTTGTGGCAGTATTTCGTCCTAACAGTTCTATTTTGATTCACAGTACTTGGTCAACATCACTTCAAGCGTGCAATTGAATCTCTCCACATTTCCATTTTACTTGGGCCTCGTGCTTGTAGTTCTCGTTTTGTCAATACGCAGATATCGGCACATATCTTGAAAGACTTGAGACTCGAAATTCTTCCCCTGATCCGAGTGTAACTGCAGTGGTGTTCCAAATCTACAGATGAAGTTGTTAACAAATGCTTCTGCAATGGTTACAGCCTCCTGATCTGGTATAGCAATGGCCTCTGTCCATTTAGTGAAACAATCACAGCTGACAAGTATGTACTTGTATCCAAGTCTTGTCTTTGGGAGTGGCCCAAGAATATCAATTGCTACTCTTTCAAAGGGTTCTCCAACAACATATTGTCCTAACGGGGTTCTATTTTGACTTCCTGAAGGTTTACGGACGGAACATTTGTCACATTTTCGGCAATATTCTTGAACATATACTTTCATACCTGGCCAGTAGAATCCAGTCTTCAGTCTCTCTAGAGTTTTCTCAACTCCAAGGTGGGCTGCTGTTGGTATGTCATGAAAATACTTCAAAAGTTCTTGTTTCTTGGTTTCGGGGACTAAGAGCTGAAATTTGGTGTCCACATCATCGCATTCCCATTTGCGATACAGCATGCCTCCTTGTAAGCATAGACGGTCCCACTGGCTCCAGAGCGTTTTTAATGATGCTGCACTGCTGGAGACATCCTCCCATTTCACCCTATCTCTTCCTTCTTCTAGAGCAGTCATGATCAATCCGATATTGGGGTCCTTCAGTTGCAGACTCCTAATTTCATCTAGTTCCCATCCAGCAAGCCACGCGTCATTGTTCTTTAACTGCTCCATTTTATCCTTCTGCTGACTTCTGGTAACAGCACTGAGGGCTTCAACTCTCTGATTATCTCCGTCGACTGTAACTACCTTCTGTTCTATTGGTCTAGCAGCGCTTAGACAAAAAGTATCATCGTCGTACGTTTTATTTCCTTCTTGCTGTCTGTTACAGGCTTTACATGGGTTTCTTGATAAAGCATCGGCATTTCTGTGTTTGTGTCCAGCTCTGTGAGTAACCTCCATATCATATGTACCCAGCTCTTGCAACCATCTTGCAACTTGTCCAGTTGGATTTTTTAAGTTCCGCATCCAGCTCACTGCTGCATTGTCGGTGCGAAGGAGGACTTTTTGACCATACAAGTAGGAGTGGAAACTCCTAGTGGCTAGCACAACTGCTAATAACTCCTTGCGAGTGATACAGTATGAAACTTCGTCTTTGTTGAGGGACTTGCTCATGTAGGCGATAACTCTTTCGGCACCATCTTGTTCTTGCGACAGAACTGCCCCCACCGACATATCACTGGCATCCGTGTCTAGTATAAATTGTAGTCCAGGCTTTGGGTATGCTAAAACTGGAGGCGACATTAAAGCTTGCTTTAATCGGTTGAAGGATTTTTCACATTCTTCCGGCCAATTGAACTTCTTGCCCTTCTCGCATATCTTATGCAACGGTTTTGCAATTTGGGCAAATCCCTTGACAAATCTCCTGTAATAGGAAGCTAGTCCCAGAAAACTCCTAATTTCCTTGTCATTCTGTGGAACTGGCCAATCCCTAATTGCAATGATCTTGCCTGGATCTGTGTGAACTCCATTCTCAGAAACGACATGTCCCAGGAAGTTTACACTTTTCTGAAAAAAGATGCATTTTGATGGTTTCAGCTTCAGATTTGCTTCTGGCAGACGGATAAACACATGTTCCAACCTTAGGAGACTTTCTTCAAAAGTCGACCCTGGGACCATAATATCATCCATGTATAGCAAACATTCTTCCCATTGCAAACCTCTCAGGACAGTCTCCATAAGACGCTCAAAAGTGGAAGGATACGCATCCTTCACCGTTACATCATTGAGTCTCCTGTAGTCTACACAAAATCGGGTGGAATTATCCTTCTTGGTGACCAACACTATATTGGAACTCCATGCACTGTTTGAGGGCTCAATGACTTCTTGATCAAGCATTTTCTTGATTTCCGTCTTCTCTATTTCTCTTTTCCCAATAGGCAATCTACGTGGAGCCTGCCTTATAGGAGTTGCATTGGCTGTGTTGATACGATGTTTTACCAGATCAGTCCTTCCAAGGTCATCAGATGACTTGGAGAAGATATACTGGTACTTTATCAGTAAAGATGCTAGCCTTCTCCTTTCTTCGTTTTTAAGTTGGACAGAGCTCCTTTCCCCTAAATCTTGTAGATGTTCTGGCAGTTTATCAGTTGCTGCTTCCGATTCTTCAGAAGATACTGCATTGCACTGAGTTAACTCTGGATCTGGAGTATGATAACAGGACTCGCATGTTCCAAGTTTCGTATTTGGATATAAGACGACTGGTTTTGAGCCAAAGTTTAATATCTGTACCGCTTGATTCTCAACTTTTGAATGTATTATCCCTCTTGTGAGTGCGATTTTCTTGTCCTGCCACAATTTCGAAGAGGTCCCGATAATGCCATTATCAGTTAGATGTTCCAATCCGGGTATCAAAACTGGTATCCACATTCGAGATTGAGGGGGTACTGTGATAGTCTCCTTCACTACAACACGGCACACCATGTTGGCTTCTCCCCCTGTGTAACATTGAATATCACCGCAATCTGTGCAGAGGAGTAAACGTTTATAATCAATTTTGCTGACATGCTGCATCAGGAAGTCTTGCCTTAACATGGCATAGGGGTCTATGTCACAGACTAAGACAGTCGTTCTATAAACTGAGGAACCAAATGCTAGTGGCATGTTGAAACATCCGTGCACTCTCAATTCATTGCCGTTTACGTCGAGTAACTTTAAGTGTGTGTGCTCTAGTGGAGGTTTCTTATCATCATCCATCATCAAGTATTTATCATATGGAAGTATTGTAGAGGTAGAACCGCTGTCTATTAGGAAGTGTATTGGCAATCCATAGAGGTCACCTTTTACAAAAAGACCATTATCCCATTTTCCGGTTGTTTTCCCAATATGCCCCAAACGTATACAGTTTTCATATATGTCGCTGCCATTCTTTTCTTCGGAAGGCCGTTCCTTATCCATCAACTCCCGGCCTACAGAGGTGACGGCTTTAAATTTCCCTGTCCCCTTGCATTTTCTATTCTTGGCTTACTTCCATGACTTTGACTGGTAATACTGGTCTGAGCTTGACATTTTTTATAAACGGGACAATTCCTGAAAAAGTGGTCTGGTGCACTACATATGAAACAGGTCTTGTTTCCGGCATTCCTACTCGAAGATTGATTTTGGCCCTGTCTGGAAAATCTGGTATTTTCCAGTCGCTCAAGTCGTTCAGTAAGCAGTCTAATAGACTTCTCAAGTGTCCTATCAAATTCGGTCTGTACATTATTTAAATTCTTTCCTGGATCACAATGACTGAACCCTTCTCTGACGGTTGATTTTCTTCCCTGATGACCCATAATGGCCTCGTATCTTTCAACTATTTCGACTGCCTGTGCAACGGTCTGACAGTCTCTGTCTATGCATCTGCATTTCATTTCAAGCGTAATACATTTATAAAACTGGTTTAGAGCCAATGCTTCCTGAGTTCTTGAATCAAGGTTGACATATGCCCTCTGTGACATCTGTCTTAAATCGTCTGCCAGTGCTGCGATCGGCTCCCCAGACAAGCGCTTACGGGATTCCAGTCATGACAACCATCTGCTCTGTTGTCTTGTACTGCCAAATCTTTGTCCCAATTGTTGAACTAATGCTTTGTGAGATCTCTTTTCATCTGTAGATAAACTAATGTAAAATGTTCTGGCTGGTCCTCTCAAGCTTGCAGCCAAAGCTAGAACTTATTCCGATTCTTTCCAATGCCCAAGTTCTGTGCAGATTTCAAAATGGGAAATATATTCTTCCCAATCCTCAGTTCCACTAAATGGTTCTGGCTTAATACTAAAAACACTACTTGTTCTGCTATTTCTAGGTCCCCTGGCGGTTTGCCTTGCTTCGTCCTCCATTACGTCTCCACCATCTTCGTTATTATAGATTTCATCAGAGCTGTCGTGTGAAACTTCATTTTCTTCCACACATAGGTCTCCTTGGCCAATTTCTATCTGATCTTCATCCTCCTGTCTAAATTCAATTTCTGGGTCGGGACTTTGTGCCATTCTCACAAAAATGATCACTCGGGTATCGACCGGTATTTTGCTTTCCTTTTGGGACCTCAAATAATTATAGGTTGATATTCAGCGCTGTTGATGTTGTCACCACACTTCGAAAATGGACTCAGGTTCGATCCTGGATGTCACATAGAACTATGACATCCCACTTCTTGACACCATTTGTAACAGATGGGGGTGGGGGTGGGTTTATGGGCTAACTTGTGTAAATGTAATAATAAATTTAAAGAAATGCTCAAAGTCAGGACCTTTTTATTCTTGACTATGAAATTGTGGTAAGATGCTTAATAAAAGAAATATGACTAAAACATGAAAACATGAATGCATGTGTTTGGTTACGTGTAACATATGCAATACACAAATGCTATAATATGCTGGCATTCATAACGTTAACGTAATTATTCAGCAAGAAATGGACGAGCCACGGAGTAAGTATTTTGAAAGTTAGCCCTAATTTCTTAGTGTGGCGGGAGATAGCTGCTTATTTATGTGGCACAATATTACTTTCATATTAAGCTTGAATGAATAGCAGTGAATTGAATTTGCTTGAATTGAATTGATTCCTATTGTTGTACTATATATATAATTCCAGTCTGTTTTTGAGAATAAAGAAGTTAAAATTCATTGACTTGTCTTATTTTTATAAGTATCTATGAGCTTCTTAATGTCATTCAATAAGTTGTAATTATAACTACCTCAATGCAGTGTTCTTTTTATTTGGTGGAGAGATGTTGATAGAGGTGCTAATGTTGACAGCTATCTGCCGAATTTCGAATTACGCTCGTATTTATACTCTTTGGAAAATAGTCATGTGACGTGATTTTAACCAATCATTGCTTGTCCGGGACGCCGAACAGGTCAGATGGTGCCGAACAGATATTCCACAACCAGCGACACAAACTGAGGGTTCATATACAATTTAACTATCATCACTTGTCCGTTTACACTCTGTCATTAGCAAATATATAAACATTACGTATTGTGTAGTGTCCGTCAAACGTCAACGTACTTTAAGTCGTAACCAAGATTGTTAAGCTTGGATGAAGAGTTCACAACTACCAATGAACGCTGATAACATTGAAAATATACTGACCAGCATAAACATTAAGAATACACTATTAAATATTCAAAACATACTTATACTTGTATAAAAGAAGGCCAGCATTTACAATCAACAAGTGAAATGTAATCAAAAATGTGAACTTGACAAATTTACTGTGTGGAACCGGTCATGTGATCTAGTGTCGGCCATCTTGCCTGCAGACGTATTTTCGTGATGTCAGCTGTTGGAGTCATCGAGCTTAGTGCTATTCAAATGATGATTTGGATGTGAATTTAAGTGTGATAAACATATTTCTGGGTGGGAGAAATTCATATAAGATAAGATTCCAGAAGCTTTTGTGAGTATTTAACAATGTGCGAGGTTGAAATCGATGACATTTGTTACCACATGACCGGCGATCACACTTGACATACAGCATGAACAATATTATACAGATCTCATGGTAAGTCGCGATCTATACATTTATATTACATACAGTGTTCAAATTCATTCTTTCAGCAGTTTGTATATATTCATTGACATGAACAATATGTTTAATTTATGAAATAAAAAACCCCATCCTCCCCATCCATCATATTACAGCTTTAGAGCCCTCAGGTCTATTACACCACCCCCACTTAAATAAAATTGATTCTCCTGAATCAAAAAGGAAACCAACAATTTCAGTTAGACTAGCAGTTTTAAAAGATACATTTTAATTAATACGCAGGGAAACTGTTTTTATCCTCCTCAAGACGTCATCAGTGGATTTATCTCTTCTAGACATTGACCCGTCAACCATCGCTACGAATTCTTCATCTGCTGTTGATTTGCAACCATGTATGGCCAGTTGTCGAAGCCATTCATAGTTATAATACCTGGCTTTTCTTGAGACCATCTCTCCTCCATATGCCGGTTCAGCTGTTCCTGGAAGAGCTAACATATTGTATTTGTCTAGGAGGTAACTCCTCTCCAAGGTTGGATTCATCCTTGATCCCGCTCCTGTCTCTAATGTCATGGCTGCATATTCCCACGACAACAGCTTCTGGTCAGGCGTCATTTTGGTCCATCCCTCCGGTGGCCAGTGGATCACAGTGAACCCTTCCGTAAATGTGAACTGCATCTCTTTCTTCCAGTCCCGGCGAGCAGGGGCCAAAAGAGGCATGTATTCCATTTCCAAGAACATCAAAATTCTTTCTTTTTTGATCAAACACATCTTTGGTGTGCTACTGGCTGTGACTGGAATCTGGGGTGGAGAAGAATTCTTTATAGACAAGTCTAGGGCTTCAGGAGCTTCCTCCGCTACACTGGGCGTTTTCATCGTTGAACATCTTGTCGTTGGCGGATTTAGATTGACTTCTTTTGGCGTGGTAGGTAAACTGACAGAAGGTTTCTCAACTGCACGAGGTGGGGTAAATGTGGCTGAAGCTTGGCTGATATGTATGATGGCATCTTTATTAATTCCTATTATTTTGGCCAACTTGAGTTTTAATTCTCTTAGAGGGTTTTCTGCATTTGTCATCACGGAAGGAGGGATCATTGAAGAGGTGTGGGTTCTAGCATTCACTCTCCGAAGAAGAGTATCCAACAACCTTGCACTGGTTTCCTCTCGTTTTATGTCACACCTGTACCACAGGGTACCATTTGTGGATACAACATGTATCGTAACTCCGTCTCCCGTCATGTGAAAGTACTGCACTTCCAGTTCCGCCTGGATTTCAGGTCGGGTGGGCGAGTATGACTCACATCGGGATCTCTTCAACTGCGGCTCCTCAATGTCTTCATCATAGTCAGGAACAAACCTGGATTCTGAAACTGGTGTATCGGGTCTTATGGTCATACTTGAGTGCTGGCTTGGTTTTGACGTTTGCCCTATCATGGCGTCCCAACCAGACTCCCACTCCTTCTGTCCCTTCGTTGGCTTCTTAATACTTTCCAGCCAGCCCAACACTGCTGCTCTTGTACGAATTGCCATCGTCGACTCCCATGCGTTGGGACTAACAATTCTTTTATAATTCTCTGGCTGTAGGGACAGCCAGAACCCATTGCTCTCGCTAAAAGATTCAGGCTGTAGTGTCTTCAGAATGGAAGCATGTCGTCTTTCAACATGGTTCTTCAGTTCCATCATTCTCTTATATGTTGACTCTTCACGGGTACACCAAGGGCAAATGACTCTGATGCAGCCGTGTCGACTGGCCATTAAATGGTTCTTCAAGTCCCGGTTGTTACTAAATGTTTCTGGACACATCCAGCACATTAGTCTTGATGTGGAAGCAGTCATTCTGTAACCAAAGGACGAATATTTAACTGAAAAGAAAAAAAAAAGTTTCTTTAACATCAGGCGTTTATAATCATCACCTGTGCCATATCAGTAAGTTAACAAATTAATAGCTCCAGTGCAAGTTGGTTGCAACCATCAGAAATAAAACTGAACTACATGACATTATGCATGTACATCTAACGGTAAATAGAGTGTTGTAATATCCTCATGGTCGACCGGGTTCCAACGTTTGGTACTGCCTTGCCCACAATGGGGTGTTCCTT
>JAECUM010005329.1:0-21868 GCA_016617855.1 Megalonaias nervosa
ACTTTCTATCCTACCCCAGCATGCATGTCACCCACTGTCACAGAGAACAATGTTAGATTGTCAATTTGACAAGGACACAACCAGGTACTCCATTGCATTTAAGAGAGATAACTCTGCTGGAACTAGACAGGGGTAAGAGTTATCTAGTTACACCAGACACATTTTCAGTCATGTGTACCACATTTTAAAAAAATCATAAAAAATACAAAATGTGATATAGTTATGAATTAACATAATCTCACATGTTGCCAAGAGGCTCAACATTTTTTTAAGCCTAACAGAAAGTACAACTCTTACATAATGCACCAATCACAGCTAGTTTTGTGGTTTATTTCTGAATGCAATGTTCCCTACACCTTAAGCTCCGCCCACCTGGGGTTGTACAATTGGTACCGTTATACCTAAAGCCAACCTTAATTTTTTCAATAATCTGTGATATAGCTTGGGACTGTACAAGTAACAAGTGTACTTAGTCTCGCTTGTCAAAGACAATTTTATGAGGTACCAAGCTGTGTCTTTTATATTAAATGTGTATGTAATGGTCTTTGAAGTATTTCAGCTGCTGTTTTCATATTTGTGCTTTACTACCAAACTACATTTTGGGGATAAAATAACTTGTTTCAACTAGGACTTGTATTTTATTCACATCAGCACTTATTGAACTTCACATGGGTGATATGGGATAAATCACATCATATCATATTATGTAATAAGTAGGTCAAAGGTCAATGTACCAAATAGTAGGTACCTCTTGTACTTCAAAAAGTACAATTAACCTAAAACAATGGACTTTATATTTGTTTGGTAGATGCAGAACTTAACATCAGAGACAGGTGGACATGACCCAATCTTGTTATAAAGTACAAGCTTTCAACACTTTACACTGTCTGCAGATACATGAGGTCACTAACCCCCAGTCCTCACACCACAGTCAACATACCCATCCTCTTTGTAATACAAATAGAAAGCTTCGCTCCTTTGTGTAGTCAATAAAATTGACGCAATAAGCCAATCTGTCACCAAATATAGTAGATCACAGCTTCTAAGTAGTTATATTGGATTTGGGGGTGAAATTTGGGGAATAAAATACAGAAAAATGCCAAAGATAAACAATAAGTATAGTGAGTCAAATGGAGTTAAAAACAGGAGGAAGGTGTGTATCTAAAAGGGAGATGTAGCTTATGATAAAGGAATTAAAGGAGACAAAAGCAGCAATGAGAAAAATGAGAAGTGAAAGTTTGATGACCTTACCTTGGACAAATATATGGAGGCAGTGCCCCATAGGTCCAAGGACAGTCCGAAGGCACCTGTGCTATAACATCCCTTACATGCACCAAAATTTCAGGTGAAGTGGTGTTCATTCCCATCTAATATAAAAGGGTGAATAATTTAGATAATATAGATGCATATAGTTTATATTTCTTCTACATAAGAAATTAACAATAATGTTCTTTCAGTTAAGCAGAAAAATACCTAAACCAAGCAAAACATACTTTATCAGTTTTTAAACTTGTAAACTTTCCTGTGAGAAATTATTAAATTGCTTCTACTTACATTTGCATCAAGACTGAGGGCTAATATAATACTTCACAAATCTTCTCTTTATTTTCATAACCAATCACTGAAAATGTGAGTTTTTATTTTTTGAAATGTTATATCTGGTGTAAGGGAGATAACTGAATGATATACATAAGGTGTGGTATTTTTATTTCCTCCAATATATTATCCACGTAATATAGATGAGTTCATGAACACATGTATTAACTTCAATGCAATTAAATTATCCAAAAATACATTATTGATAAGTGAGAACCTAAAATCCAAGCTTTTGTATGTAGTGGAGACCTCAAGAGTGATGTCATTTTGCTTACTGACATGAGACAGCATTTTTATTTCAAATAGTTCATGTTCTCTACAATGCCGTCATGTGGAGTGCAGACTTCCATAACCATGCAGATATAGGATCCCATGCCAATTTGAATTCTTTCGATGGGATGCAAAGTTTGAAGAACAGTGTGGACTTGAATGGAAGGAATGGGCAATATGTGACTAATATGGTGATCACTCAATGTTTGACCTAATATGGAAATTCCACAAGAAGAGCTGGACAGAAATAAATAGAATTAATTGAAAGTCAATAGTAGGTTATAATTGGGCTTATACAAGTGTCAACTGTTTTTGTCTGTTGGTATTCCCTGCTACTTCAACAAAGGGAATGCCAGAGAACTTATCTAAATAAACTGCATGAACCATTTCAAGACAGGAAAAAGTGTACAAAAATGGACAATTAGAGCAGGAAAATTAAAATCAAAGTGGGAAGGAATACAATATCTTTAATACATTACCTAAAATTACTCATACCAGATTATCCTATATGATACAAGTGATCTATATACAAGTGAACCTAGAGTGTTCTCTATCTTGGTTTATAGCATGCCTTACAAAACCAAGATAGTGGTTTTTTTGTTGGTTTTTTTTAATACATGATTTATCATGTTTTGCAGGTAAAATAGTCAATATTTGGCCAAAATCAACTATATTATGTTTACATAACTTATTTTGTTGCATATATGCCAATCTGAGAGCTGGCTACACATACATAAAGCCTTCAGGCAATACAAGTATATGTCTGTCATAGCTATAGTTATCAAACGCCACCATCCAAAGTCAACTTGTGCTATTTTCTGAAGATTTCATACATTTTATTCTTAAAAGACTGTCACTATTTGACTAGAAATGTTCAGCATCCATTTGTTTTCCTACATCTAACTAGTACAGTTCATAAATGCCGCCCACATGTATGTGTTTCTATGGATACACTGGGAGACTGTTCTTCCCTTTAGGTATCACGGTACCAATTGTTTTTCCATAGACCTCAATGCTAAGGTTTTGTGAAATAAATATACTTTCTATCCTACCTCAGCATGCATGTCACCCACTGTCACAGAGAACAATGTTAGATTGTCAATTTGACAAGGACAGAACCAGGTACTCCATTGCATTTAAGAGAGATAACTCTGCTGGAACTAGACAGGGGTAAGAGTTATCTAGTTACACCAGACACATTTTCAGTCATGTGTACCATATTTTAAAAAAATCATAAAAAAATACAAAATGTGATATAGTTATGAATTAACATAATCTCACATGTTGCCAAGAGGATCAACATTTTTTTAAGCCTAACAGAAAGTACAACCCTTACATAATGCACCAATCACAGCTAGTTTTGTGATTTATTTCTGAATGCAATGTTCCTACACCTTAAGCTCCGCCCACCTGGGGTTGTACAATTGGTACCGTAATACCTAAAGCCAACCTTAATTTTTTCAATAATCTGTAATATAGCTTGCGACTGTACAGGAAACAAGTGCACTTAGTTTTGCTTGTCAAAAACAATTTTATGAGGTACCAAGCTGTGTCTTATATTAAATGCGTATGTAATGGTCTTTGAACTATTTCAGCTGCTGTTTTCATATGTTTGCTTTACTACCAAACTACATTTTGCGAATAAAATGACTTGTTTTAACTAGAACTTGTGTTTTATTCACATCAGCACTTATTGAACTTCACATGGGTGATATGGGATAAATCACGTCATATCGTATTATGTAATAAGTAGGTCAAAGGTCAATGTACCAAATAGTATGTACCTCTTCTACTTCCAAAAGTACAATTAGCCTAAAAAAATGGACATTATATTTGTTTGGTAGATGCAGAACTTAACATCAGAGACAGGTGGACATTACCCAATCTTGTTATAAAGTACAAGCTTTCAACACTTTACACTGTCTGCAAATACATGAGGTCACTAACTCCAGTCCTCACACAAAGGTCAACCTACCTATTCTCTTTGTAATACAAATAGAAAGCTTCCCTCCTTTGTGCAGTGAATAAAATTGATGCAATACGCCAATATGTCACCAAATATAGTAGATCTCAGCTTCTAAGTAGTTATATTGGATTTATGGTGAAATTTGGGAAATAGAATAAAGACAAATGCCAAAGATAAACAATAAGTATAGTGAGTCAAATGGAGTTAAAAACAGGAGGAAGGTGTGTATCTAAAAGGGAGATGTAGCTTATGATAAAGGAATTAAAGGAGACAAAAGCAGCAATGAGAAAAATGAGAAGTGAAAGTTTGATGACCTTACCTTGGAGAAATATATGGAGGCAGTGCCCCATAGGTCCAAGGACAGTCCGAAGGCACCTGTGCTATAACATCCCTTACATGCACCAAAATTTCAGGTGAAGTGGCGTTCATTCCCATCTAATATAAAAGGGTGAATAATTTAGATAATATAGATGCATATAGTTTATATTTCTTCTACATAAGAAATTAACAATAATGTTCTTTCAGTTAAGCAGAAAAATACCTAAACCAAGCAAAACATACTTTATCAGTTTTTAAACTTGTAAACTTTCCTGTGAGAAATTATTAAATTGCTTCTACTTACATTTGCATCAAGACTGAGGGCTAATACAATACTTCACAAATCTTCTCTTTATTTTCATAACCAATCACTGAAAATGTGAGTTTTTATTTTTTGAAATGTTATATCTGGTGTAAGGGAGACAACTGAATGATATACATAAGGTGTGGTATTTTTATTTCCTCCAATATATTATCCATGTAATATAGATGAGTTCATGAACACATGTATTAACTTCAATGCAATTAAATTATCCAAAAATACATTATTGATAAGTGAGAACCTAGAATTCAGGCTTATGTATGTAGTGGAGACCTCAAGAGTGGTGTAATTTTGTTTTCTGAGATGAGGTGGCTGTTTTATTTCACATAGTTCATGTTCTCTACAATGCCGGCATGTGGAGTGCAGCCTTCCATAAACATGCAGATATGATCCCATGCCAATCTGGATTCTTGCGATGGGATGCAAAGTTCGAAGAACAGTGTGGACTTGAATGGAAGGAATGGGCAATATGTGACTAGTATGGTTATCACTCAATAATGTTTGACCTAATATGGAAATTCCACAAGAACAGCTGGACAGAAATAAATAGAATTAATTGGAAGTCAATAGTAGGCTATAACTGGGTTTATACAAGCGTCAATAGGAAATGCTGACTTAAAGAAACTGCTCTTGTCTGTTGGTATTCCCTGCTACTTCAACAAAAGGGAATGAAAGAGAACTTATCTAAGTAAACTGCATGAACAATTTCAAGGCAGGAAAGTGTACAAAAATGGACAATTAGAGCAGGACAATTAAAATCAAAGTGGGAAGGAATACAATATCTTTAATACATTACCTAAAATTACTCATACCAGATTATCCTATATGATACAAGTGATCTATATACAAGTGAACCTAGAGTGTTCTCTATCTTGGTTTATAGCATGCCTTACAAAACCAAGATAGTGGTTTTTTTGTTGGTTTTTTTTTTATACATGATTTATCATGTTTTGCAGGTCAAATAGTCAATATTTGGCCAAAATCAACTATATTATGTTTACATAACTTATTTTGTTGCATATATGCCAATCTGAGAGCTGGCTACACATACATAAAGCCTTCAGGCAATACAAGTATATGTCTGTCATAGCTATAGTTATCAAAAGCCACCATCCAAAGTCAACTTGTGCTATTTTCTGAAGATTTCATACATTTTATTCTTAAAAGACTGTCACTATTTGACTAGAAATGTTCAGCACCCATTTGTTTTCCTACATCTAACTAGTACAGTTCATAAATGCCGCCCACATGTATGTGTTTCTATGGATACACTGGGAGACTGTTCTTCCCTTTAGGTATCACGGTACCAATTGTTTTTCCATAGACCTCAATGCTAATGTTTTGTGAAATAAATATACTTTCTATCCTACCTCAGCATGCATGTCACCCACTGTCACAGAGAACAATGTTAGATTGTCAATTTGACCAGGACAGAACCAGGTACTCCATTGCATTTAAGAGAGATAACTCTGCTGGAACTAGGCAGGGGTAAGAGTTATCTAGTTACACCAGACACATCTTCAGTCATGTGTACCACATTTTAAAAAAATCATGAAAAATACAAAATGTGATATAGTTATGAATTAACATAATCTCACATGTTGCCAAGAGGCTCAACTTTTTTTTAAGCCTAACAGAAAGTACAACTCTTACATAATGCACCAATCACAGCTAGTTTTGTGGTTTATTTCTGGATGCAATGTTCCCTACACCTTAAGCTCCGCCCACCTGGGGTTGTACAATTGGTACCGTTATACCTAAAACCAACCTTAATTTTTTCAATAATCTGTGATATAGCTTGGGACTGTACAAGTAACAAGTGTACTTAGTCTCGCTTGTCAAAAACAATTTTATGAGGTACCAAGCTGTGTCTTTTATATTAAATGTGTATGTAATGGTCTTTGAAGTATTTCAGCTGCTGTTTTCATATTTGTGCTTTACTACCAAACTACATTTTGGGAATAAAATAACTTGTTTCAACTAGGACTTGTATTTTATTCACATCAGCACTTATTGAACTTCACATGGGTGATATGGGATAAATCACATCATATCATATTATGTAATAAGTAGGTCAAAGATCAATGTACCAAATAGTATGTACCTCTTGTACTTCAAAAAGTACAATTAACCTAAAACAATGGACTTTATATTTGTTTGGTAGATGCAGAACTTAACATCAGAGACAGGTGGACATGACCCAATCTTGTTATAAATTACAAGCTTTCAACACTTTACACTGTCTGCAGATACATGAGGTCACTAACCCCCAGTCCTCACACCACGGTCAACTTACCCATCCTCTTTGCAATACAAATAGAAAGCTTCGCTCCTTTGTGTAGTGAATAAAATTGATGCAATAAGCCAATCTGTCACCAAATATAGTAGATCACAGCTTCTAAGTAGTTATATTGGATTTGGGGGTGAAATTTGGGGAATAAAAAAAAGAAAAATGCCAAAGATAAACAATAAGTATAATGAGCCAAATGGAGTTAAAAACAGGAGGAAGGTGTGTATCTAAAAGGGAGATGTAGCTTATGATAACGGAATTAAAGGAGACAAAAGCAGCAATGAGAAAAATGAGAAGTGAAAGTTTGATGACCTTACCTTGGACAAATATTTGGAGGCAGTGCCCCATAGGTCCAAGGACAGTCCGAATGCACCTGTGCTATAACATCCATTACATTCACCAATATTTCAGGTGAAGTGGTGACCATTCTCATCTAATATAAAAAGGCGAACAATTTAGATAATATAGATGCATGTAGTTTATATTTCTTCTACATAAGAAAATAACAATAATGTTCATTCAGTTAAGCAGAAAAATACCTAAACCAAACCAAACAAATTTTATCAGTGTTTAAACTTGTAAACTGTCCCGTGAGAAATTATTAAATTGCTTCTACTTACGTTTGCGTCAAGATTGATTTCTAATATAATACTTCACAAATCTTCTCATTATTTTCATAAACAATCACTGAAAATGTGAGTTTTAATTTTTTTAAAATGTGATGTCTGGTGTAAGGGAGATAAGTGAATGATATAGATAAGGTCTCGTATTTCTATTTCCTCCAATATAGTATGCATGTAATATAGATGAGTTCATGAACACATGTATTAACTTCAATGCAATTAAATTATCCACAAATACATTATTGATAAGTGAGAACCTAAAATCCAAGCTTTTGTATGTAGTGGAGACCTCAAGAGTGATGTCATTTTGCTTACTAACATGAGACAGCATTTTTATTTCAAATAGTTCATGTTCTCTACAATGCCGTCATGTGGAGTGCAGACTTCCATAACCATGCAGATATAGGATCCCATGCCAATTTGAATTCTTTCGATGGGATGCAAAGTTTGAAGAACAGTGTGGACTTGAATGGAAGGAATGGGCAATATGTGACTAATATGGTGATCACTCAATGTTTGACCTAATATGGAAATTCCACAAGAAGAGCTGGACAGAAATAAATAGACTTAATTGAAAGTCAATAGTAGGTTATAATTGGGCTTATACAAGTGTCAATAGGAAATGCTGACTTAAAGAAGCTGCTCTTGTCTGTTGGTATTCCCTACTACTTCAACAAAAGGGAATGCAAGAGAACTTATCTAAATAAACTGCATGAACAATTTAAGGCAGGAAAGTGTACAAAAATGGACAATTAGAGCAGGACAATTAAAATCAAAGTGGGAAGGAATACAATATCTTTAATAAAATTACCTAAAATTACTCAAGCCAGAATATCCTATATGATACATGTGATCTACCTACAAGTGAACCTAGAGTGTTCTCTATCCTGGTTTATGGAAAAACAAGATAGTTTTATTTTTTTTTTATATACATGATTTATCACGTGTTGCAGGTAAAATAGTCAATATTTGGCCAAAATCAGCTATATTATGTTTACATAACTTACTTTGTTGCTTGTATGCCAATTTAGGAGCTGACTAAAAAACATAAAGCCGTCAGGCATAGTTATCAAAGCCCCCATCCAAAGTCAACTTGTGCTAATTTAGGAAGCTTTCATACATTTTATTCTTAAAAGACTGTCAATATTTGACGAAAAATGTTCAGCATCCATTTGTTTTCCTACATCAAACTAGTACAGTTCATAAATGCCGCCCACATGTATGTGTTTCTATGGATACACTGGGAGGCTGTTCTTTCCTTTAGGTATCACGGTACCAATTGTTTTTCCATAGACCTCAATGCTAATGTTTCGTGAAATAAATATACTTTCTATCCTACCTCAGCATGCATGTCACCCACTGTCACAGAGAACAATGTTAGATTGTCAATTTGACAAGGACAGAACCAGGTACTCCATTGCATTTAAGAGAGATAACTCTGCTGGAACTAGACAGGGGTAAGAGTTATCTAGTTACACCAGACACATCTTCAGTCATGTGTACCACATTTTAAAAAATCATGAAAAATACAAAATGTGATATAGTTATGAATTAACATAATCTCACATGTTGCCAAGAGGCTCAACATTTTTTTAAGCCTAACAGAAAGTACAACCCTTACATAATGCACCAATCGCAGCTAGTTTTGTGGTTTATTTCTGAATGCAATGTTCCCTACACCTTAAGCTCCGCCCACCTGGGGTTGTACAATTGGTACCGTTATACCTAAAGCCAACCTTAATTTTTTCAATAATCTGTGATATAGCTTTGGACTGTACAAGTAACAAGTGTACTTAGTCTCGCTTGTCAAAAACAATTTTATGAGGTACCAAGCTGTGTCTTATATTAAATGTGTATGTAATGGTCTTTGAAGTATTTCAGCTGATGTTTTCATATTTGTGCTTTACTACCAAACTACATTTTGGGAATAAAATAACTTGTTTCAACTAGGACTTGTATTTTATTCACATCAGCACTTATTGAAGTTCACATGGGTGATATGGGATAAATCACATCATATCATATATTATGTAATAACTAGGTCAAAGGTCAATATACCAAATAGTATGAACCTCTTGTACTTCAAAAGGTACAATGAACCTAAAACAATGGACTTTATATTTGTTTGGTAGATGCAGAACTTAACATCAGAGACAGGTGGACATGACCCAATCTTGTTATAAAGTACAAGCTTTCAACACTTTACACTGTCTGCAGATACATGAGGTCACTAACCCCCAGTCCTCACACCACGGTCAACTTCCCCATCCTCTTTGTAATACAAATAAAAAGCTTCGCTCCTTTGTGTAGAGAATAAAATTGATGCAATAAGCCAATCTGTCACCAAATATAGTAGATCACAGCTTCTAAGTAGTTATATTGGATTTGGGGGTGAAATTTGGGGAATAAAATACAGAAAAATGCCAAAGATAAACAATAAGTATAGTGAGTCAAATGGAGTTAAAAACAGGAGGAAGGTGGGTATCTAAAAGGGAGATGTAGCTTATGATAAAGGAATTAAAGGAGACAAAAGCAGCAATGAGAAAAATGAGAAGTGAAAATTTGATGACCTTACCTTGGACAAATATATGGAGGCAGTGCCCCATAGGTCCAAGGACAGTCCGAAGGCACCTGTGCTATAACATCCCTTACATGCACCAAAATTTCAGGTGAAGCGGTGTTCATTCCCATCTAATATTAAAGGGTGAATAATTTAGATAATATAGATGCATATAGTTTATATTTCTTCTACATAAGAAATTAACAATAATGTTCTTTCAGTTGAGCAGAAAAATACCTAAACCAAACAAAACATACTTTATCAGTTTTTAAACTTGTAAACTTTCCTGTGAGAAATTATTAAATTGCTTCTACTTACATTTGCATCAAGACTGAGGGCTGATATAATACTTCACAAATCTCTTTATTTTCATAACCAATCACTGAAAATGTGAGTTTTTATTTTTTGAAATGTTATATCTGGTGTAAGGGAGATAACTGAATGATATACATAAGGTGTGGTATTTTTATTTCCTCCAATATATTATCCATGTAATATAGATGAGTTCATGAACACATGCATTAACTTCAATGCAATTAAACTATCCAAAAATACATTATTGATAAGTGAGAACCTAAATTCCAAGCTTTTGTATGTAGTGGAGACCTCAAGAGTGATGTAATTTTGCTTACTGACATGAAACAGCATTTTTATTTCAAATAGTTCATGTTCTCTACAAAGCCGCCATGTGGAGTGCAGACTTCCATAAACATGCAGATATGATCCCATGCCAATTTGAATTCTTGCGATGGGATGCAAAGTTTGAAGAACAGTGTGGACTTGAATGGAAGGAATGGACAATATGTGACTAATATGGTGATCATTCAATGTTTGACCTAATATGGAAATTCCACAAGAAGAGCTGGACAGAAATAAATATAATTAATTGAAAGTCAATAGTAGGTTATAATCGGGCTTATACAAGTGTCAATAGGAAATGCTGACTTAAAGAAACTGTTTTTGTCTGTTGGTATTCCCTGCTACTTCAACAAAGGGAATGCCAGAGAACTTATCTCAATAAACTGCATGAACCATTTCAAGGCAGGAAAAAGTGTACAAAAAATGGACAATTAGAGCAGGACAATTAAAATCAAAGTGGGAAGGAATACAATGTCTTTAATAAATTACCTAAAATTACTCATACCAGATTATCCTATATGATACAAGTGATCTATTTACAAGTGAACCTAGAGGGTTCTCTATCTTGGTTTATAGCATGCCTTACAAAACCAAGATAGTGGGGTTTTTTTGTTGGTTCTTTTTATACATGATTTATCATGTTTTGCAGGTAAAATAGTCAATATTTGGCCAAAATCAACTATATTATGTTTACATAACTTATTTTGTTGCATATATGCTAATCTGAGAGCTGCCTACACATACATAAAGCCTTCAGGCAATACAAGTATATGTCTGTCATAGCTATAGTTATCAAAAGCCACCATCCAAAGTCAACTTGTGCTATTTTCTGAAGATTTCATACATTTTATTCTTAAAAGACTGTCACCATTTGACTAGAAATGTTCCGCATCCATTTGTTTTCCTACATCTAACTAGTACAGTTCATAAATGCCGCCCACATGTATGTGTTTCTATGGGTACACTGGGAGACTGTTCTTCCGTTTAGGTATCACGGTACCAATTGTTTTTCCATAGACCTCAATGCTAATGTTTTGTGAAATAAATATACTTTCTATCCTACCTCAGCATGTATGTCACCCACTGTCACAGAGAACAATGTTAGATTGTCAGTTTGACAAGGACAGAACCAGGTACTCCATTGCATTTAAGAGAGATAACTCTGCTGGAACTAGACAGGGGTAAGAGTTATCTAGTTACACCAGACACATTTTCAGTCATGTGTACCACATTTTAAAAAAATCATAAAAATACAAAATGTGATATAGTTATGAATTAACATAATCTCACATGTTGCCAAGAGGCTCAACATTTTTTTAAGCCTAACAGAAAGTACAACCCTTACATAATGCACCAATCACAGCTAGTTTTGTGGTTTATTTCTGAATGCAATGTTCCCTACACCTTAAGCTCCACCCACCTGGGGTTGTACAATTGGTACCGTTATACCAGAAGCCCAGCCCCATGCGTCCTGCCCTTGAATTTAGTCCTTGTGACGAATGCATTGTTATAGTATATCCTAGTTTCCATGGAGATCTATCCATGAGCAACGCGCTCTCAACAACATCAACGTCAACAAAAACAATATCATTCAATACAAGATTTTGTTTCTCATTTGTTCCTGGAATCTCAACTCCAACGTTTTGTCGTTGAGTATCAGCTGGGCGATAACACAACGGTACAGGTAGATTTGAAATTTTTTCTTTATGTAATAAAAATAATTTCTCTTGTAATTCATCACGAACTATCTTTCTACTCGCAACTATCAAATCATTTGGTGTCCATGAATTCCAAAAATAATTCACGAGTTTCTGGAATTATTTCCTTTCGATGAAGGCGTGGATGGACATGAGCTGCCCCTGTTGTCTGAAAGGCTCACGAAGGACCTGGAAGCTATAACCATACTTATTAAACAAATGGGCCTGATGGCTGTTTCTGGGTGCTATTATAAATTGAAAACCGACAAAATCTGGAGTTCAGCAATAACTGGCACTAGTACATCGAATAATAATGAATACAACGTGATGATTTACTTTAAACGTTCCATCCATGTACCACCGTTTATCTTCGCGAAGAAGTCCTAACTGATATCCAGTTGCCAGCAGGAAGTGTCGCTCCCCATCCACTCTGATGTCTGCTACCAAGAAGTCAGGGACGTTGATGAAGTCCTCATTCAGCTGAAAAAATCAGAACAAATAGATCATTGTTATCAATGCCATTCATGTAATAAAATATTGATAACTTCGTCCTCTCATACTGCACAATATAGTTCAAAGTATAGCTTTGTTAGAGGCATTTTAGTGCCCATATCACATTGAATGCCACAAGTTACAAATGCAAAAAGAGACAAAGTTTAATTACAAACTGGATATAAGACATTTGCCATTTTACTGCAATCCTCTTCATTAATAAGCCAATGCATGATATGATCTCTTCGATATGAAACACTCCAAAAATTTATTTTTTATGATGGCTTGGTTTAGTTTTAGAGAGCTCAGGTCAGAGCCGCATAAGTGTCACTGGAGCCAAATAGTCCCTATTAAAATCTAATCGTGTGGACTGATTGTGTGACACCATGTGAAACATTTAAGTACCGGCGCTACGTCACGGAAATGTAATAAGGAGAAGCCATGCAGTTGTGAGGTAGCCAGGCAAAGTAGTCTGAAAAGATGAGGGTTTCAAGTCAAAAGAGGTTTCTGGACCAGAAGGTTATCTTCTCCGACAAATGTTTTTGTATTAGTTTAGAAACCTTTTTTGCTAGAAATCTCATATTAAAACGTATGAAATATGATGATTTTAAAGCAGCGCTAAACAATCATGTCAGCTTTATTAAAACAAATGTTATTAGAACATTTCATCACAAACTTGAAACAGATACGATTATAAAACGTGGACTAAGTAATTTTGACGATAAGAGATACTGTGAGGACGGAATTAATACACTAGCTATTGGACACTATGCCAGTAGTAATTATAATGATATAGTCGACGTTATATTTAATTAATTTTGTCTATTAGAAATAAATTTTTCATACTACTGGCAATTGTGAATTTGTGATTTAAATGTGTAGTTGTTCAACAAGACATACACAACATTATTATGTATAATTTTGCATTTCTCTCACATCTTTACCCCATATGAATAACCAAGACTGGACACCAATAGCCGAGTATGTTTCTGTGAAGATTCCTCCAGGATCGTATACGTTATTCCACAGTACTCAATCATCGTCTCCGTCAAAACATCGTGCATTGACCTGAAATAAACATTTTTATGCAAGCAATCAAACAAAACTGTTGCATTTATGTTTTAAGAAAATATAGCGGTTGCACATGTTTCATGTTTGTATATGATTACCAAAGAGTTCAAAAACAAGTTTATAATAACGTTTATCCTATTCTTTGCAAATATTACTAGTATTACGTACATATACATACTCTTCTTCAATGAGATTCACTGGGCCAATGTTTCTGTCGCTGATGTCGAATGATGTGTCTGTGTTGGGAATGTGGACAATCGTACTCGCACCATATGGATCCACTTCAATTTCAGTAGCCTCGGCCACAGGAATATCATTCGACAACTCGCCAATACAAGGGATCTATGAAAAAATCAAACAATAAAAACCATTCCATTTTCTATTTTTCTTCGCACCAGATAATATTTTTTTTTTTTTTGTCATATGTATAACGGCAACTTGTGATTTATGGAAATATAAATATTAAGGCAGTCGATGACCGAGTGGTTTAAAGCATCGCCTTACGAATTCATCCAGCTCACCTCCGCAGGTTCGATTCCAATGTCAGACAGGTTGAAATTTTGCATGTGAGAAAGCTTGCTACTCGCTTAAGATAGGTCGGTGGTTGTTGATGGACTTATCAGGACACTTACCTCCCCCCCCCCCAAAAAAAAATGCCGTCAATAGCCACATCAGGGCAGTTTTAGATTAAAGATGTCGTACTTATTAACTGCCATCACATCTATATTATCTTCCATATAAACATACTTTGCAGTGAGATAAATGATGACATTTGTAACCAAGTAATTGTCGGACGTAAACTTTTAATAACAACCCAGGAATTTGTTTTGCTACAGTTACCGCTCCAGTTGCCTAAGTGGTTAGAGCTTCCGCCTCGGATGCGGAAGGTCGAGGGTACAAACTCGGGCCTAGTCGTAATGAAGACTTTAACAAATGGTACTACTAGCTGCCTCGCATAGCGGTCAGCAAGAAGAGGTTAGAGATAGGACTGGTTGGCCTGGTGTCATGATAAATGTGACTGGTGACACATGACGCCACATGTCTTCGGCATGATGCCCCACAGGTTAGACATCACTATAAGCTGCTAAACTGCAGACGTCATAGCGATATGACTCAAATTGTTAAAAGTACGTTAAAGACACAAACAAGCAAACAAACAAACCAACATTGCTAATGTAAGGATTAGATACGTGCACATGCACAGAATTCGACAGTAGGGTACAATGCGTAAATGTAAAATTTGCTTCGAATAAACGGTCATCAGGAAGAAATAGTGGTACGACTTGTCAGCACCATTTCTGGATAACCAACCTGAATTGTATGAGAAATTAATCAACTGTATTTTTACTTGTTTATACACAATTTTGCTGTTGTTTACCTTAATACAAGTGTCAATAAAATTCCTCGTATCGCCTTATGAAGTTTAAACACTTACACTTAACTCCAAAAAAGGTGGGTCTACTGGCTCGTCTTGGTCTTCATCCGATACAACCATGGTCATAGGAACCTGTTGTAAACGATTAAAGTATATTTATTAAATGCAAAACTTGTCTCGAATAAACGCTCATCATGAACAAAATACATTTAACACTTGTCAGCACCATTTCTAGATAACCGCCGTGAATTTTATTACAAATTAATAAACTATATTTATATTTTTACTTATTTATATATAAAATAAAGTTGGGTTCACCAGCTCGTCTTTGTCTTCACCTATCACCGCCATGGTCATACGTGATATATATGATTTCTTATATTTTAGTTGCTTTATATCATACCTGATTCAATTCTCTGCATGGCCTGCATGTAAAACTGATTTCCCCTCTGTTATTTACAGCCTCCCTGTACGTCAGCAAGGATATACCTAGAATAAATAATTTATTACATAATCTTCCTAGATAAATGTTTTCGATTCATACTCTGTAGGATGTACAATTAAAACATGCAATGGTCAAACATTCATACGAGATTGAAAGGAACAAATGAAGCTAAATATTGCCATCATTAGCAGAGAATTGTCTTAATTGTCTTAAACAGAGAATTTTTTTTTTTGAATAAAGAACTGTTTCTTAACTTTTTTGCCCTGTGTTGTAAAAGTTAGAAATGGGCAAAAATCTCATAGATAATAATTTTATTTTCAGTGGCCAGCACCGACATCTTTATATGTTTCATTGTAGAACATGTGACTTCGCGAATATGTCGAGTACGTAAGAATAATAAATGTGTTTGCTCGTGCTCCTTAATTTCAAATTGAATGGTTATGCCACATAAAAGTGAATATGAAGATTGTCACACATGTGAATTATATATATATATATATATATATATATATATATATATATATATATATATATATATAGATATATATATATAGATATATGTATATATATATTTAAAGTTAGTGCATAAACGTGTGTTTTAAGCATTAAGATTGTTAGCATACTATGGCTGACTGCAACCAATTCTAAGGGTAAAACGCATATATGTTATCAAATATGGTTGATATTGGTGGCAATATTGGATATTACATTTATGGCTTAAGCATAGTCTTATTAATATGAAACTTTATGCATATATTTAAAAGTGTACTTACAAGTGTTGCACGTGCGATGTTGCCAAAACCCACACACGTCACAAGCAATCGCATGTTGTCGTGACCTAACTTCCCGAGCACAATGGATACATTGAACATACGCCATTATACGGATTGCTTATCTTTTCTATAAGTCGTAATAAATTGATAGATGGGTATGAAAAATAAGATGAAACAATAACCACCAGAAACTTATTTGCGTGTCGTTGAGAGAAAATTTACACAGCAGGTAATTTAGGAAAACAATATTAAAATTAAGATAAATAGGTTGTAATAACATTAGCTTACAAATAAAACCAGAAGCACCTGAATCAGTAATCGCCAGTAAAGACTTTGCCGTTTATATAGGTATTATATGTTGTAATTATTCTATTGTTTGTTGCTGCTCATGCGCATACACCTTATTGGAGTAGACAAAAGGTCACGTGCAAGATGTTTTCTCGTCCCATAGGGTCGGTCAGAGTCGATTCGGTCTTGTGATTTTTGCCTATGGTTGAGTCTGCTTTAATCATTCGGCCTTTTGTGCTTATGAATACTAAATGGTCATTAAATGCATTTATTAGGGGAACCGTGTTGATTGCTGTATCGTAAATATCAATTTCATAAGCAAAACTTAGCGAATAATGTTAATAATTCAACGATGTTCATTTTTAGTACAGTATATACGCGAACATTGCTAATATTTTGCACACATTTGTTCATAATTTCCACGCCTTTGTATTCCTAGTTTAGATCAAAAGACAAAAAAAAAATCTTGATAGACAAGGATGTTGATTAACGGTGTTACAACTCGTGATTAAATATGTGGTATCAGAAAGAACAGACGATTTTTATTGGATATTCAGAAGAAAATAATAACATACAAATTTCAAAGACATGCTTAAATGCAAGTCCAATTATTGAACTGTACGCGTGACGCAATTGAACATTTGTAAGAAAATTACATGAAAGCAATCGAGCTTCTCTCCACTGTTGGTCCAAAAACTATAATGTGAGATCTATGAATATTGCACATTTATACATTTTCTCTGTGCCCCCACCACCACCACCACCCCCACCCCCATTTTATACATGAGTAATGGTTGAAACATCAGTTACATATTTTACACAAAATGGCAATGATATCATCATGAAAGTACGTAATCGAATGTCAGTAGCTACAAAATCTTCGTCATTGGATAATGTAACAGTAATGTGAAAGATACATAAATTATTCACGTAGAAGATATTGAGAATATCAGAAAACATAAAATAAGGAAAGTTCACTAAAAGATATATATAATGGAAAAAGTATCAATGATGATGATTAAAATGTTATGAGTGAAGAAAGAGGCACAAGTACCATATACCTGAAGTTTACAGATAATCTCCTGGGGTAGTTCATTCAGGAGTCTCTCAATAATCGTTACAAAAACTGTTACAATCGTATGATACATCAAGCTCTGTTGAGACTGGAGGCATGGGAAAGTGTTGTGATTATAGAGACTTGTATACGCTTCTTAATTGTGATTATCAAAGTTTCCTAACACATTAATTAAATCTGTGACAGAAAACAGGTAAAGGAAGTGTGAAAAGTACAATGCGATCGCTGATTCTTTCCTCATATCGGTACTACAATCTGCGTAATCGGTAAAGATCTGCTGATATATATAAATGTCTTTGACTTGGAAGTTAATAGATATGGGCATTGTAGAAAAGCTGTCTTCCTCTTCTTATTCTTATTGTTGTTGTTATTGTTATTATTATTATTATTATTATTATTATTAATCAATCTTTTAAACGGTCCTTTTAAACCCGGACCTTTTCCGTCCAGATCCTTTCTGACCCGTTACTGGCCTTTCTGGACCGGGCCTTTTTAACCTGGGCCTTTTCCGTACCGGTCCTTTCTGACCCGTTACCGGTTACTAGCACAGGGGTTAGTTACAAAGAAAATTAGGTGCCTAACCTGTAACAACATGACACAAGGGAAGACACGAGTCAGTACCCCTCGGTAGTTTCATCCCTGCTAGTTTATCCTAATTGTGTCTGTTAATTTCCAACTAAAGCCAGTCGTAATCATACTAGTTCAGTTTTCAAAACAGCTCGACATACTTCGTTAACTTTGTGACATATTGGAGAAAATGCAAACATTGTTCGCCGATTTTGAAGTCTTGATAAATAATGGCCCCGGCAGTGCCGTTTGCATTTGGATAGTCTCGGATTTCACCACTGACCGAAAGGCGGTCCTACTAAATACTGCTAAGCCTGACAAAGCCCGACAAAGCCACACAAAGCCACACAAAGCCCGACAAAGCCACACAAAGCCCGACAAAGCCACACAAAGCCTGACAAAGCCACACAAAGCCCCACAAAACCAGATTTAAAAAGTGTATTTATATTCTTAATTATATTGATGAATCAATTAACATAATGACCGAAAATTGGGCGACAAAGTTCGAAATCGAATGACAAAATAATAACAAAGTCTCAAAAAACGTATGTAAAATGTGTATTACTTTATAAATTGTTCTTTTAACTTATTATCGAAAGAAAATACAATTTTTCAGTATATCCTAATCACGCAAAGCCAGACAAAGTCATACAAAAGCCTGACAAAGCCTGACAAATCCTCACAAAGCCTGACCGAGTCATACAAGTCATATTAGTCAAGTATTTATATTGTAAATTATATTGACGAATAAAGTAACCAAACTGAAAGATTAGTTTTCAACATCATTATGCCGAATTAAATAACCGAATAAAATTTGGCGTCAAAGTTTAAATTTGAATAATGACAAAATCGTATGTAAAATGTTTATCATTTGATAAATTGTTCATCTGCATGATTATCGCAAGAAAATGGAATATTTCAATATGTCCTAATTATACAAAGCCTGACAAAGTCACAACAAACTCAAAAGCCATACAAAGCCTCACAAAGCCTGACAGTCGTGCAAAGTCATATTAGACAAATGTATATTGTAAATTATATTGACGAATAAATTAACCAAATGGAAGGACTAGCTTCAATATAATTATAAATAATGATAAAGTACTGATAAAGTCTGAACAAAACGATATTTGAAATGTTTGTTATTTTATAAACTGTTCTTTTGACTGATTATCGAAAACACAGGTTGACAAACTCGACAAACCTTTCGATGTTTCATGAGAAAGGCATACAAAGCCTGACAAAGTCATACCAAGTGATAATACAAATGTTTACTATTGTTGTATGGTGTTTTTGCCGCATAAATTGCGAAAGAAAAATGTTTGATTTACTACGCACACCATAATGAATGACTGGTAATTGGGAGACAAATTCCAAGTTCACTGCATCTCAAAAAAGGCGTATAGAGCATGACAGACTTGACTGGTATGTTTATCATTTTAAAATGTTTAAATAAGAAAATTCAACCTCCATTTGGGAAGATATTTGCATACACTTACATTCAACTAATAGTAATTAAATATTTTTAGAATGTTACAATAATGTACAAATAATGTTAAGAAGAAAATGTTTGAGAAAATACATGCTATAATATTTAATATAATTCACAATAGTTATATATGTCTTTGCACGATTTGCGGTGTTTAGTAGGACCGATACATCTTGGGGACGAAACTTACTGGAGGCGATACTGCCCCCAGTAAAAAAAACAACGTGATAATAATTAACATTTGCATATATGGGTTTTGGTATAATAAGCATTTTACTAACATTTTCATTTATTAATTTATGATAAGTGAGTTTCCACGCAAACTTGAAATTAAAACCATTTGAATTAAACATAGATTTAAAAAAGAAAATTATTTCTAACTGCTATTTTGATATACTGTAATTTGCGGAAGTCTATCATATGACGAATTGTAATCCATATCCCGGTCTCAAATGCGTTAGGTAGAATTCATTTGTCCACAAGCTTCAAATTTCATTACTAAATTTCAAGAGATAGAGGCAAGCTATTTTGTTTTTTGAACACTCTTAAAATTTACATTACATCTGTTAAGAAAGAGCAAATACTATATGTTGTGAAATACTGTTTAAATAACCCTTCCTTCCTACATGCAGCGAGGTATGGAATTGATAAGAAAAATTGTAGACACTTAATTTAATATGTAAGAATAAGACAGATAAATCAAATAAACATTTTTTTACAAAAATGATTTAGTAATCATCAACACAAACAATGAAATAGGCTAATGCACACACATATAAAGTCAGATTTAGTTACTGATTTCAAGTATCTAATGACTATAATGGATTTTTTTAATGATTATGAAAAGACAAAGAAATGCGCATCTGGTGCTAACACTTTACAGCTGTAAATCGGACTCGGTGTATAATTAACAATCTGATCTCAAAATTTAAAAAAGAAAAATTGTTCTCGCATTATGAAATGTTTATTATTTTAAAATGTCTGTATCTGATAAACTGTCGTCAGAAAAGGTTATTTTTCCACTCAGGCACATAGTGTCATAAAGTTGCATAATAAAAATGTCATAAAGTGGTTTTGGGCAATTTTGGGTGGTTTTGGGTATGTTTTGGGTGGTTATTGCTAGGATTTGGGTGCTTCGTGCGGCCCTCCAATTGTCACATAAAAAACCTATTTCAAATATGATTTTGTTTGGCTTTATTATTATCGAAATTAGCGGCCTATTAATGGGATATATATATATATATATATATATATATATATATATATATATATATATATATATATATATATATATATATAACCCTAGTTTCTCGGTTTGGTTGATTTATTCATCAATCTTATATTGTAATATAAATACACCTTCCTAATATGACTTTTTCTGGCTTTGTGTACCTTTGTTATTTATGTGGTGTCGAATATAGACAAAGGTATATACAAATTGACAACTCGTTATAACATATATTGGAAAATTGAATTTTCTTTCGATAATCAGTCGAAAGAAACAATTTATGAAATAATAACAAACATTTCCAACATGATTGTGCCATACTTTATCAATACTTTATGACTGTTCGAAATTCGAACTAAGTCGCCCATTTTTCGGTCATTTAAATCTGCATAAATATGTCTTTCGGCTAAGTTAATTTATCAATATAATTAACAATATAAATACACTCTTTAAATCTGGCTTTGCATGGCTTTGTGTGGCTTTGTCAGGCTTTGTCGGGATTTGTCAGGCTTTGTCGGACTTTGTCAGGCTTAGCAGTATTTAGTAGGACCCGCATTACAATCACAGCAACAAGAGCAACAACCAACATACGTGAAAATTAAAATGGAGGTGCATCTCGGAGTCAAAAACTCTGTAACACCAAAACTAGGTAATTTTGACTTGCTGTTTATTCTAGATTGCATCTTGGGGTGAAAAACTCGGCAACACCAAAACTAGGTAATTTTGACCTGCTGTTTATTCTCTAGTATTGCATCGCGGGATGAAAAACTAGGCAACACCAAAG
>JAECUM010005330.1:0-18045 GCA_016617855.1 Megalonaias nervosa
TGGTTTTGCCAATGCGTACCCAATCTCCTGATGCCAACACTCCACCTTTCTTGGGGACAGTCACTGTTGGGGACGTACCAAACAGACGCTCGAAGACGGCAACTTCGTCGTCGGGAGTCACTTCTTGGGGGGCACGCCCAATGCTCCGATGGTAAGATTTTTTGTACGATTGGACGAGGTGTGGCAAGACGTCGATGTACTTGAGAGTGTGTTAATGCGTAAAATATTTCCACATGCGTTCTTTCAAGGTGCGTTGAAAACGTTCTACGATGCTAGCTTTGGTTTCGGGATTCTCGGTGGTGAAAAAATGAATGTCACGTTTCTTCAATTCTTTTTGGAAAGCTTGGTTCAGAAATTCGTTGTCTTTGTCAGTTTGCCATCGAAGAGGGTGACGCCCGATTTGTTTCAACACCAGTTGGAGGGCTCGCACTAACTCACTGCTCGATTTGGAAGTCAATGGCACGACCCAAGCAAATTTGGAAAAGACGTCGATGACACAAAACAAATATTTGTAGCCGCGATTGTAGGTGGCTAATGAGAGACATCGGCTAAATCGGCTTGCCATTGATGATCGATACCCTCCACCTGGGTGCGACTTCTGGAAAATTTTCGTCGAATGGGTTTGTGTAAGGTATACGTGGCTTGTTCTTGTAACCATCGTTGCACATGAGGTAAACGGATACTTTTCAGTCGAGTTTTGGCAGCACGATACAATTTCTGAACTCCTCCGTAACCTGCGGGATGAACTGGATCGTAGTAAATGCTCGCTAACACCTTCTCCATTTTTTAATAAGTGATCCACTCTTCACTGATGCTACTCTGAATGGGGCGAGGGGGTGGTTTAGAAACGGTTTTACGTGTCCGATGTGCCACGGGTGTAGAAGTGGAAGGTAGTGGTGATGGTGGTGGTGGTGGTGGTAATGGAATGGCTTTGGTCTTCTTTTCTTTTTTCACTTCTGGTTTCCCTTCTTTCTTTTTTACTTCTGTCGAAGGAGGAGTGGACATCATCTTTTTAACCCAGGCTTTAAGTTCTTCTCGTTGGGGTGTAGGGGAAGGGGTCAACAAGGATGCTGCAATCTTACTAGGGATGGGAGCTGCAGACGGTGTTTGAAAGACTTCCCGTGCCTCTTCTTCCTCAGACATCCGTGGGGTTGCGTTTATCTTGACCGCTGGGGGTGGTGGTGATGGACTTTTCATCAAGGCCTTAAAATCTTTCAGAGTGGGTTGAGCTGTTTCGTCTAAAGCTTTTTGATGAAAGAGTTGCAGTCGTCGTAACAACTGACCGTACCGTTGCGATTTTTCCGTTTCTGACAAATCTCTGCGATCCATCAACGATTGCAATTCGTGTTGTAACTGAGATATTTCGGTCAAATGAGGATTGGGAGGTAAATGAGGAGTTCGTTGTTCTTGCCAACGATGGTATTCCATCCATCGTTTGTAAGGCACTAAAGCCAGTTTTCGTCCTTCCATCGGATTTCAAGGATCACGTCTGAGATCTTTTGACTCCAAAGGTCCCTTTTATCTTCTTGGACCTTTTTATCTTCATCCTCCCAGGATGTTTCCCAGTGCTCCTTTCAGCAAGGATCCTCCTATTGTTCCCATTACTCCTTTTAGCAACATGGGCAAAAAGGGTAAAATTCCTCCGCGTTGCACCAACTTCTTTTTCTTTTGACCAATGGGTATTTTCTTTTGGACCATTTGGCGAAGAACGTGTCGATGTTTGCCTAAGCATTCTTTCTGGTGTTTAGACAAAGGTATTGTGCCTTTCAAGTCATTCAGACAACATTCGCACACGGTATCGATGACGTCTTTGGAGGCAGTTTGAATGAGTTTTTTCACATGGGTGGAGGAGATTTGGACAGGACGGACAACATGTCCAAATGTTTGGCAATCCTTTCCTTTTTAATTTTCCTTTTCCTTTTCCTTTTCCTTTCTGGATAGAAGAACGACGATGGTGACGGTGTGCACGTCTTGGAGGGAACATCTTTGGGCATTGAGCAGCACAAAACACTGATCCCTATCGTTGCCTCGGGTCTTTTTTATACTGGAATGTTACGCCACTGATTGTCTTTACGTCGTATCAACTTGATGACAGGCAACACACGTCGTGGAGGAGTTCGCAACGGACTAAATCGGGACAGTTCTTGCTTGGACAAATCCAGTAAACTCTGTGACACACCCGTTCTCTCTCGGACTTTGATTTTGGGGGCAGGTACTTTGTGATCAGCGGCCACTGCCGCTAAAGAGGAAGAAGGTGTCACCGCTGGAGGAGAAGTTTTTGGAGACGCTCTTTTGCGGGTAGAAGCTGTTTTCTGTGGACTTTTCTTTTTCTTTTTCTGAGGCTGTGACCTGGTCTTAACACCGTTGCTCTTTTTGTTTTCTTCTGGGTACGTTTCGGTGTGGCTTTTTTCTTGGGGACGATTTTGGGAGCATTAGGATCCCATTTTAAGAGGGAACGATTCATGACACCTCCTAGAGAACCGCTACCTCCAGGTTTCAAAATGATTCGCTTTTTGGCTTGAGTGTCGATGCGAGGATCGGCTAGCTGCGTCAAGGAGCCTTTGTTTCTCTCAAAAAAACGTTTGGTTTGATGTGGAATCTGAATGATGCCTTGCAGTAATTGACGTGCTGTCACCGTAAACCATCGTAAGACTTCTTTGAGACTAGCTTCTAAGACACGAGCCCGTATTTGTGGATTTTTTTTCGCGACTGATACCGTACAAGGCACGAATCAGTTTAATGGGAAGATGAGACTGAAAGGATGTCATGTTGACGATGTGTGAGACAGAGTCAAAGCGACCGAGGTTTTTATAGATTTTTCTTTGGTGATTGTGATTAAGTCGACGAAGGGTACGTGTACACGACAGGCCCTCCGTCTTGGCACCAGTGGTGAAACAGATGGGTACGAAATCGTAAATAATCGGGAGTGGTGGGTTTTAAATCCACAAGTAAATAAGCGTGTGGGGTTTGAGTGGCATCGTCGTACGCATTTGTCAGCCAAGGCGTCCCTCACTGTTTGGCTAAGACTTGCACTTGCGACTTATCTCTAGGGCTTTTAAACAACACCACATAATGAGAATTGAGACTGATGGTACGATGGGCTTTACTTTGTTGAAGCAAATTTTGGGTGATGTAAATGACACTGGCATTACGATGATGCCCTTTGCGCGTAAACCAGAGTGTAATTTCTTCTTCGTCTTCTCCTAACATGTCGTCAAAGATAACCAAATGGGTTTGACTAGGGTCAGACACGATCCCGTCGTCTTCGCCAGAAATGCCTTCCACAAAGACGATGGAATCGCCTTGACTTTCTCGTAGAAGGCTGTACGCTGATTGCCACTCTTTGTAACACCACACGATGCGTTGAGGGAGACGGTCGATCAAATGATGTTTATGTTCGATCAAACGTTTGACAAATTCGGTTTTGCCGGAACCGCTCGGTCCGGCAATGAGCATGTTAAAAGGATGGCGAAGATACAAGGCCTCCCAACTAGTCCGATCTACGTGTTCGTCAATGACTTTGACAGTGGAGGAGGAAGAGGGAGCAGAGACAGTAGAGGTAGCCATAGTAGTGTACGAAATGTCACTTTTGACACGAAGACAGACAAGACAAGAGTTTTTATACTTTTTTTCAGGACACGTTTATTGTCATCTTTAATGGTGAACAACACGAAAGACAAAAATACATAAAAGCCAAATGGTTAAGTACATGAATAAAAGACACATCAAAACGATCAAAGTGGAATATAAACAAGTCTCTGTACAACATTTGTGATGATCAAGAGGTGAAATCGTAGGGGTACTGTGTAATGTTCTGAGAGTCTCTACACTCCTTGGCACAATCACACAAGAGTCCTCCCGGAATGGCCTTTCAGGGATGTCGATCACAGTCCTGTCCTGAAGAGAGTGGTTTTCCTCGGTCACGACTTCTTCTTCTTCTTCTGGCACTGTCACTAACACTGGTTTAAAAGTTACTTTTTTCACGGAACGTTTTAATTTTTTAGGATTACAAATCTTGGGCATAGTGTGCCACTTCTTTTGTCCATGCCTCAAACCCCCAACTTTTCCAGTCACGTACATCTTTCCAGTGAGGGTGTAAGTCACAAGCTACACACACGTCGTCGTACACATCTTCAGTGCCTAAAAGTTGACGAATCTTGATTTCCCGTAGAGGTTGAGAAGTATCAAGATGAAAGCGCAAAGTTTTGAGCAGAATGAGTCTCTCGTGTACATTTCAAGGGACCACCTTCATGCTTTTTGGAGTAGTAGGCACTGTTCGTAAAGAATCCACAAGGAATCGGCTGGTAAACGAAATCCCAAAAAGCAAGTCATTAAGACACACACTACACGTCGACCCATTTCAATGGACACAGTTCTCGTAATAGGTGTTGGTAATCCTCCACTGTTTGAATAGTGTCATTGATTTCCTTCCACGGAATCTGTTGTATCACGAATGATAAAGGTCGTGGCATAGTAGTCTGTTTTTATACCTCTTTTCTCTTACCTCAATCACTTCTTCTAGAGCGAAAGTAATGAACGTAGTGAGTAATTTCTGACCACTGCCATTCCAGGAAACGGTCAAGAATGTCAATAAAATCTTCAAATGTAAATGGTCTAAAGCGAAATAGTAGAACGAACGCACCCTTGATCCAGAGAAATCGGACTTGTTTGTTGACTTTGGTCAATTTCCTCGTGAATTTCTCGACACAAAAGTTCTACAGTCACTAATTGAGATTTGGCTCTGGCAAGTCCCTGCCAAATGTCCTTGTAGATCTTCTCTTGCAATTCGTTTGGTAATCTTTGAAGATTATTTTTTACATGGGGTTTAAATACTTGTCTAGGGGTTGTCCAACGTTTGACTCCTAACCAATCAGCTGGTTTCTTACACGACATGGCATGCCCACTTCAATGACGAGGTGCCACTAAAGGTAGGTAGTGACAATCTGGAGACCATCAAGCATGTTCCAGGTAAGCGCAATCTTTCTTCTCCCACTCGTGAAGTGACACACCACAACTGAAGCACTTGACTTTATCCCCTTCGCCCAAGTAGATAAATCCAGCTCTAGCTAATTCTTCAGGGGTAGGTCCTCCCAGATATTTTGGCCATTTTCCTCGAAAGGTTTGGAATCGACTTTCATAGTCACAGTATTCTGGCAAACGCACAGGGAACGAATATTCGTCTTTCACATGTTCATTTCGATGAGGGTACGGTGAAATATGCAGGAGCCTGCTCAGTTTTACATGACATCCGTAGGGTGGTAGCCGCATGGTTTCATTAGGATGACATCCACCATGAAAACCAGTAAAGTGAAAAGGTGTACGATAACGAGTGGCATCGCTTTCACATCCATCAGGTTTGACACGCACAGCATCACTTTCCATGGTAGGTATGGTAGTAGTAGTTATAGCAAAGTTCCCATGATGATGTGGTACTGAATCGCTAAGGTCATAGCGTACGGCATCCCTGCCAGCGCAAGGCACAGCATCGTACTCGAGTTTACTCTTGCTTGATACTTGCTGTGTGAAAGGATTGATTTTTCTCGCTTGGCGTTTGTAGTGACAATGAACTATCAGTCTTGAATGTTATCCCTTTTTATACTAGTCTTAATGAAGTCTCGAGTTTGTACATCGTTCTTTTTTATGACCAGTTTTGGAAGTCTTCCTTTCTTTCTTCTTGGACAACGGTACTACCTTCTCTAAGGTACCGTCATACCTGAACCGTAGTGTGATGGGTGGAAATGCCATAGAAAGGTAAGGACAATGCGGAGACCATTGAGTATGTTCCAGAATAGCTGAATCTTTATAGATAAATCGATCCATACGCAACTTCAGACCACAACTGAAACACTGTACTTCGTATCCCAATCCAGTCTCAGGTCCCAAGTAGACAAACCCTGTTCTAGCTAAAACATTCGCAGTAGGTAATCCTTCCCTATCCGTGGGCCATTTTTGAAACATTTCCAGTCGACTGGCACAACTGCAATAGTCAGGCAAGAAAACAGGAAAATGGTATGATTTGAACTTGGAGTTCTCTGTGGGTTTCTCACTGGATTCTTGCTGTGTCGAAGTCATCCTTCTTGTTGGTGACTATCGTCTTGGAACCATTTTTTTTTATACCAGCGTGTCCGGTACGGTAAAGTGAAGTGATTGGGAAGCCGTACTCGCTTCTGGTACACGATTTGATAGACTTTTTCAAAGGGGCGGCTAACGATTTGGTGTGTGGGTAAACGTACAATCTTGTTCGGTTCGTGGGTGGTCACTTTAAAATTTCCATCCTGTCCAGACTGCAAGGCTTCTTTCAAGACGCCAAAGTTTACCAGTTGACTGGTGCGATAATTGAGAGTCAATCCTTTCACTTTGCACTCCGTGTACACTTCTCCTTGTGGGTCACGGTATTCGTAGCCGTAATTTTTGGGACCGCCACTTGCAAAACTTAGAATCTTGTCGTCGGGATGCTCGTCCGTCCAGGCTCCTAAACGGTCTCCTTCGATGACAGGGTGAGGTTGACCCAGGCGATCGATGTAGATGCAACTGTCCGTGTCAAAATACAGCACACGATCTCCTAATAGTTCTAAAGCTTCGTACAGTTTTAAGCGAGCATGGGCTGTCACGTAAGCCGCAATGATGACATTTCCAAATTCGTCGGCTTCTACCAAGTCCAGTTCTTCTTCGTAATTGACTAAGATCAAGTCCTCACGAAGGACGTCCACGTGTTTCATGTATTTGGTTTTGTCGTGAATCATCTGAAAGTAGCGGGAAGGTTCTGTCAGATACTCCGTCAAGGGTAAACACGGTCGTTGTGCCATTTTGCCCCACAAACAATTTAACATCACTTTGGCAAACGATCGCCTTCCTTCGTTTTTCTCGACGTGGTCTAAAGTGATGCCTTCCTGCTCCCAGTATTTCTCTTTGAATTTTTTTTGGTCTTCTGGAATGTGGCAGCAGGAAGGATAGCCGCTAGCTTCTTGTTTCAGTTTCAAAAAGGCATTCACGTAGTCTGCAAAAATGCCTTTCTAAGTCTCGTCGCCCTTGTGGTATTTTTCTGTCTTGGGAAAGTGGTAAATTTCGTACACTTCTAGCAGTTGGTATCCCAAGTCCAGAGCTTTAAACAATTCCACGCTGACCCACGTTCCCATCAAGGCGCGTTCTTCCTGAGTGTGCTGACAAGGTTGGTCTTGGTTGCACGTTTCGGCACAAGTACAGCACAAGGGAAACATAAGTTTTCCTTGGCAATGGTGAGGTAAAACGGGATGGTACAAGTACGTGGGAGGCAAGACTTTACATTTGATCAATCCTTCGTATTGTCGAATATTATCCACGGCAATGTGTTCCGTCAGCAATTGTGGGTGCTCTGCGGGAAAGTGACAATATTTGCACACGTACGGATACAGAGAACACACGTCCAAGTATTTGATTTCCTCTCCTTTCTCTTCGTCGGCTTGATATAGCAAACAGGTGGCATTCGTCCGTCCTCCGTACAAACTGTCCCTTGGGTTCAGTGGGTCTACCAGCTTGTAACTTTCCACGATGCGCATAAACTCGGGATCGGTTTTCAATCGCTGATCGTACTCGTGTTCCCACATTTCTACCACTTTTTTATCCTTGCTCTTCTAACTTCAAGCGTCGCTGACAAGTGGCCTGGTACAAGTCTTCCATGGTCCGTTGTAAAAACTGATTTTTAGTATTACGTTGAGGGTAGCAGATAGGACATCCGTGAAATAAGCACCCGTTAAACTCATACACAATCTGGGGGTTTTCTAAGTCCCAGCCATCTACCGAATACCTTCCAATAGTCTTTTCGCCTCCTCCGTTGCGGGCATGTTGGATCCATTTGTCTTCCTTGTCACACAAGTAATGTAGCCAGCGTTGGGCTTTGACCGAGTATTGACGTTTGACAAAATTGGTTGTTTGAGAACTGATGACAGCTAGGGTGTTTTCGGGCATAAATCGTTGGCGGTACACTAAGGAACACGCTTTGGCAATGGTGCAGGCTTCTTTCAAAGGATCGATCCCTCCGTGTTCCATGAACAGTTCTCCAAATTTTCCACAGCAACGCCGTAAAATGTCTACCTCGGAACGACAATATTTTAATATTTCTTCCTGAAAGTCGAAAGGGTCCGAGGCGTGAGTCTGGTACCAAGCGTAGAAAGCTTCTCGTTGTTCGGTACGCATGTTGTCAGGGTCGTAGTAGTGAGCCTCGGGCAAATGAGGTAGAACGGTGTGTTGATTGGCTTCGGTATTGAAAAAGTGAGGAAAATAGCCTTTGACCATTTCTGTCATTCCAAATGTTTTAGGCATGCGACTCAAAGGCATGGCCAAGTAACTCATCGAATCTTTAAACTGTACTTGGCCCACTTGCATGGAAATGATTTTGGCTCCGTTCAAAGTCACTTTCGGACGTTCGGTACTTTGTTCCGTATAGTATCTCAAAAGAAACTGCCCATCGTATCCCGAGAAATTGTGAGCCATCACCGTGGCATAGCGATGACAATCTCGGCAACGTTCGATGTCTTCTTGACTCCACGTCTCGTCGATAGGGTCTAAGATCCACTGGGCGAAATCGGCTAACGTGTTTGGTCCCCGAAAGATTTTTTCACGTCCTCCAGGAATCTTGCTACAGTGAGGGCAATGAGTCAAGATAGGCTCTTGGATGCACTTCTCACACGTTCGGTGAGCCACGCAGAAATTAGGAATGTGAATGCCAGTCTCTTGCATACATTCGAAATCGAAAAAGATGAAATGGCCTTTCTTTTGGTCATTGTCTTCTTCCTGTTGCGATTGGTATTTTTGAATGTAGCATTGGTGTTCCAAGTCCACGATTTGGTAACAAATGTGACATCGTTTCTTTCCTGAACATTCGTGCGCCTTGGCATTATTGGTACGTATGCCTTGTCCACAAGTAGGGCACAATCTCAGGAGTTGACAGGCACATTTCTGGTGTGAACCTTGCGTCTTTAGATGTTGTTGGTAACAGGTTGGACTGACAAACGTGAGCTGACAAGCAGAGCAATGCACTCGTTCTTGTTCTTCGTCTAGACAGGGCTTAGAGGCTAAACATCCCTCACATTTCGATCCGCAATGCTTGTGTTGCTCTCGATTGTTATAGCCATAGTCACATTTCTCACAGTAATAACTGTATGACAGGAATGCAGTGATACTGGTAATGGCATCAAAATGTTCATCGTGATGATAGACGTGAATGTATTTTCCGTCTTTGAAATTTATGCCTCGAAACAACAGCGGTCCGCGCACTTCTTGAGGATGCACTTTCAAGGTGTAGCATGGAGCCAAGACGTTTTGCAATTTTTGCATTTCAGGAATGCCACAGGGTGTGTCTTTGGATATCCCCGCTTGCTGTAACAGGAGTTCTGCTTCTCTTTGTTGTTTGGCTCGGTCCGATCGTTGAATAGTTTTCCAGGCTCTTTTCCATTCTGTCGTGTCGTTCTTGTCGGCATACGTTCGTCCCACCACGATGGCACGGGCTAAACACATCTGGTCTTGAGGGTTGTTAATTTGAACGAGGCTCTTTTTGGTGCTGCGAAGGTTGTCTACCAAGATCGCCTTTTTGCCATGTCCTGTCCCTTGGGAAAGAGAAACGTGGGTCATGAACAGTGTCGCTTTTCCATCGGTGATGTGAAACATGTCACTGGATTGTTGTACGTGTTGAATCTTGTCCATGACTTTGGAAGGTGTCAATTCTGCCGGGCTGCTAAACTCGATCCAAACGGGGGACTGCAGAATGAGGTAATGAATAGAAAGTCTCAAGCGATCGTCTTCTTTGGCTTCACATTGCCGTTTCAGTGTAGTTAACAAAGAATCCCACACATCAATGATGAACCCTTCTGCTTTCTCCAACGGTACGTCGGACTTGAAATCTTTAAACTTCACCGTGTACGTGTAGGCCGTAGTTCTAAATTTTCTGGAGGAGCGTTTGTCCGTCTCTCGAATGTGGTAGTAATTTTGAGGGTTTACTGATGGTAATGGACTTTGGTTTGGTGTAGACTCTCTGGGCCTAGATTCTGGTTCACTCATCTCATCTTCAAAATCGCTGGCATGAATTTGAGCCAAGACTTCAGCTACTGTGCGAGGCGATAAATCACGTTTCTCTTACTTTCTTCTCTTTTCTTTACGAAATGATGCGATCGTTTCATCTTGACTGCAAAAAGTCAAATGACTACATTTGAAGCGCCATGGACCCCTATATATCTATGTCAGGCTTAGTGCATATATAAAGGGCTGGTGCCTTCCCTCTCAGTATTCATTTTGCTCTCAAGCCATTCAACACGATGGAAGAACCCACACAAATTGAACTTCTGATCAGAGCTTTGCGAGGTGTCATAAGAAAGTTTTCTTCAGACAAGCCGACGGACTACTCTCCCTCCTTTCGAGATAAAAGTCAAGATACTTGCTATATCTGCCAGAAGAAAGGGCATTGGGCTACAGAATGTCCAGACCGTCAAAAAAGCAAGACCAGTGTCAGAAGAGACAAAAGTCAAGATACCTGTTATCATTCTAAAGAGAAAGTACATTGGTCTTCAGGGTGTCCTAAGAAAGAACAGGAGCAGGAGGAGGAGGAGGAGGAAGAAAAAGAGGTACCCTCGGCAAAAGAAGAACCCCGACACGTTCAGAAAAAGAAGACAGAAAAGAAAAGAAGACGAGAAAAAAGTCAGGAAGAAGAAGAAGAGGAAAAAAGCGTAAAAGTGAAGAAATTAAAAAAAAAAATTCAGAGAGAGTGAAAGAAGAAAAAAGACAGAGAAGAAGTCTATGAACTTTTTTACAAAGTGTTGTGTTATGTTGTGATATTGATTTGTAAATATTTGTACCAGAATAGACCAGACTGAAAAAACGTGTCTCTTGGTTTTGATTGTTTTTTTTTTTTAGTTTTAATTGATTTTGGCAAAATGAATTAGTATCTCTTTTCGAAAGAAGTGAGTGGCCCTGAAAAGGACCATTGGGTGTTTGTTTTTTTCAAAAAACAAACTACTTAGGAACGAAAAGCAATCCGCTTTAACTGCCTTAAGCCTTTGCCACGGCCAAGGCCTACTTGTGGACTTGCTCCTGTCAATGATTGGGTAGAAATCACTAGGGGTGGTATCTCTGGTGTAGTAACAGGGTTGGACTGTTTGGCTCGGGAAGGCCTTTTTCTCTTGGGTCGTAATAAAGAAGTCTGATACATTTGTTTTAGGCTTCTTAACTCAGCCAAAATGTCCAAGAGTACCGTTACCGTTTGACTTTCACTGTTCTCCTTCTCTCCTAGCCTTTGTTTCTTCTCTACTTCTTCTTCTTCATGTCGTTTCCTTCTTGCCTCTTCTTCTTCTCGTTGTTGCTGTTCAAGGAGAAATGCTTGTTCTGCTTCTTTCTGCTGTTGTAAAAATTTCTCCAGTTCTTCTTTCTGTCTTTGTTTAAAATCGTCGACGTGTGGTAAAGAAGGAGAAGGTGGCGAAGGTACTGGTACCGGAACAAATTCTTGCGAAGAAGAGAAAAAATCTACTAAATCCCAATTGAAATCAACCTCTTCTGGAAGTTGCGCTGAGTTAACTTTGGTAACCACTGCTATGCCATCGCTTCTCGTCTCCACAGCAGGTGCACCCCAATTCATTGTCTTCTTAGTTTCCGCCATGTTTCACAAAACAATGTCGCATCGATTCACTGCGCACAGACGCTAGCGCACCTATATAGGGAACGTGACGTCACAGGTAGCTCTCTTCGGATTGGAAGACAGACTCCGCGAAGTGACTGAATTTCGTAACGCATGTTGGGATTGGTGAACAATTTCAATCCGTTTCGATCCGGTCTTCCACTATAAATAAACGCAGTTCACTTCATTCCCTTCACCTGTTCTCGTCACAAAGATGTGGACCAACGATGAATCGTCTACTTTCGTATCGTCGTTGTTTTTCCGTACGGACTTACCCATGTATGTGAGATCATCATGGAGAATCGTTAGGATCACCGAGACAAGCGTTTGGAAAAGAAGGACCTATGTGGAAAGACAAGGCTGTCTGAAGCGAGTTCTGATTTATGGACCAGAGGTTAGACAAAGTTTGAGAAAGAGAAGAAGACCTATGCGATGTCCTCTATGTTAACGAAATGGTGTTAACATAACAAATAAAGTCCCTTTTCAGGGTCACTTCATATGCCTCGAAAAGATATTTATTCTTTCTTGCCTAAAAAATTTTTTTAATCGATTTTATAATTTATTTTTTAACTTTTTAAAACATTATTCTCTTCCTTAAAAAATTTGTTTAGTCGATTTTATAATTTGTGTATGATAGATCTATGGAAAAAAACGAATATATAAAACATACTCTACTAAAACACGAACGCGACCGATTCGTGTTTGTATATAGAAATGACACAGGTGGTATGATGTCACAGTCCTTGCTACATTGTTGCCGATGTCCAGTACCGTGATGTCACCCTACCTGTTCCATTCCTCTTGTCGCTATACAAAATTCCCATTGTCGCTATACTGGCCCAGGGTGATTTTTTTGTCGCTATAAATCGTGTCGCTATACTGGCCCAGGGGGGGATTGTAATGTATTTTCCCATTGTCGTTATACTACCCCACTTCACTACTCATGTAGGAATTGGAAAAGAATACAAAATTTGTAGTACCGTTTAAAAATTACGTTTCTATTCTTAATTGGGATCCATCTTCAAATCAAAGTCAGCATAGTGTTTAGTATTATCGATAACAGGACGGGAATTATCAAGGTTTTTTCAGTTCCTGTTAAAAATGGCCTTGTGTTATGTGCCAAATATTGACTTTGACAAAGTTCAAAAGCAACCGCACTAAAACATGTATTGTAATCTATACTACTACTACTACTACTACTACTACTACTACTAATATTAATAATAATAATAATAATACTGCTACTACTACCAAGATAAGAGAGAAAATTCACTGTCTGCCATGGAGATGAATTTCACTATTTATTTGTCTGTCTTTTTTTATCAGGAGAAAGATGAAAATTCTTACCATCTTTTTATTCTGTTAATCCTAATGTAATAAAGTTTGGTAAACTCATTTCTTCCAAAAATTGCCCAGTATTAACAAGTCTGTCTAAATATGTTGACATAATTATGAAATAATTTATATTTCTAACATACAATTTGCATAACCGACTGAATGTGCACTGGTATATGTATATGTGTGCATGTAAGAAAATACATGTTTATTCTTACGTGTATGTATGGGTAGGTATACTCACGTTTATATATATATGTAATACGTTACAAAACTTGTTCTTCACAATGTACTGTTTACGTGATTTACTTCATCATGCATGGTCCATTTATTTTGTCATATATATTTGTTCACCACAACGTCTGATAACTACTCTTTATACACACTGCCACATAGGTAAGCATTCTAATATGCCGCCAGCGTGTGGCCTAAGATTTCAACATCAAATAAAGGTTCAGTTCTCTAGTACTACTACTACTACTACTACTACCACTACTAAGTAGTAGTAGTAGTAGTTTCCTGCGGCTCAGTGATATAGAGTAAGCCCAGTGCATTCTCCTGCATATCAAAAGAGGCGAATAACCTAGAGAAACTGTTTGCTGTGGGATGCGTCCCGTGATGATGTTCCAGCTCAGTGTGTGTTTTGGATTTTTTTTTTTTTACGTAGCTTTAATAATTTAATAACCTTTCAGTCATATCGCTACGATATCTGCAGTGTGACAGTTTATAGTGATGTCTAGCACTGGGGCATCATGCCGCAGACATGTAGCATCATGCCCCACCCAGTCACATATATCCTGACACCAGGCCGACCAGTCCTTACACTAGACTGTCTGTGGAAGGTGTTGTACTATTGTTTAATTGTTTTAATTTTTCCCGAGGTGGAGGGTGGGGAGCACGGTAGCTTAGTTAGTAGGGCGACAAACTAGTAATTCAAGCGTCCTGAGTTCGATATATGCCCAGACCAACCTGGGGTGGTTGCCTCGGCGTGAAACAGCCGTCAAATCTCAAAAAATCGTAAAGTTATTTTTATAATTTTTTTTGAGGGGGTGGCAAGGGAGTCAGCTTAACGATTTTGAACAATATTCAGCAGGGAATTCATTGTCAGGCTGATTGTTCTCTTTGTTATTCCATTTCAGAGTTTGTGAGAATGATGATGAAGTCAAAATAAAATTGTTCATCCCATCCAAAAGACATTTCCCTCACTTAGAAGTCTCAATCATTTTCTCCGAAAGCCCGTGCACGTTGTTTGATGCATGTATTAATCTTTTTTCATTGGATTCTGCTGGAGATTTTTTTTTGTTTATCTGTCGAAATTTTAGAGATGTTTAATTAACTTGCCATGCATTCTTTTTGTTGAATAAATAGCTTTGGTTCATTTTGTCACTTTAACTTATGCGAATGCAAACATAAAACAATGCAATACAATTATGTCAGCTCAGCCAATTTCCATAATATAATCATTACCCTGCCATACGCACATGCGATGTCATGCAGGATTGCATAATATTATCATTTACTAAGGTTTGTACTAGAAATAAACAATTACACCAAGTAAAGAAACGGTGGGAAACGAACCCGTGCTTTTCTATTTAAAAATATCACTACGCCAAAGTAGTTCCAAGATGGCAGGTTAAATCTGGCCATAGGACACAATTAATTTTACTATATATTCTCTACATTTGTTTCTCAGTACTGAACTCTCCACTGTGTGACAATCAATATAAATCATATATTAATGTAAAATACCTTCAAAGATGACTTCACGGTGAAGTTCTTGTCAAGGGTTGACCTGCTTATTTTTGAGAGGCTGAATTGTAAACAAAACACCATGCAATGGAACACAGATTTCACTTCCGGATCATCACCAAGGCCTCATTACTCACTGTGCACTGCCGCCCAAATACACACAGACAACCACACCATAAGCTCATATTCTCAAGAATAAACAATTACCTTTAAATCCCTACCAAAAATGCACCAATAAAACTCTTCTATCACCACCAAAATGAGAGACGAAAAAATGTTCTAAAAATAGACTAGAACTACATTCGTGGGTACTGAACTGGAAGTACTAATTGTGACCCGATTCCATCTATATGCAAGAGTTTTTTCTTAAAGATAAAGGAAACGAATTAATAATTAATTATAGGACTCCTTTTTAGCGTATCAACATCTGTACATTCAAACATTTTGTGTAAACTACTTCTGCATGTCAATGACACGGTTGGGTAAACATAATTGCAACTTCGCCCACTCTGGCGAGTTAAGGCAATAATAACTGTTAAACTTACTCGTGTTTAGAATCCCCATTCAGAACACCTTCGTACTCACATTAGAATGATGTCATTCGACGCGTTTACTAGTATCAAATCGATTTAAATTTTTTGACGGGAGCATGCTTAAGTGCGCCCTCAATGGATATAGGTACACTACATACTTTAGCCTGCTCAAATTAATGCTCTCCTTTTCATTTTGAGTTATTTTCAAAATGTAATAGTCATCCTAAAATATGAACCATTCACCACAATGACCGAGACTTTAAAATCTTTGCATTGATCAAACATCAAACATATAGTGTGACCATGACGTCCATCACAGAGGCTGATGTTTCAAATTCCACATTATTTTTCTTGAAAGTAATCTGAATTGGCCGAGAGAATTATGAGTGACTGAGTCAATTATGCAGTACACTTGCAAACAATTGGCACAAAGGGGAATCAGTTGCAACCCACAAGATGACTGCTTAGCTGTCTGCCTGGATCATTGAGAATCGGTTAACTGTTGACAGTTGTCATTTATCTTCAAATTTCCGTCTCCTGACCTCATACTGAGTATTCTAGTTACGTGCCCTAATGTGTTCTGCAAAGATGAGGGTTTTATGCCGATAAGGCGTGAACAATGAATATTTTATTTTAAATTTCAACGTTAAGCAAGGATAGTTTCTGGGGTTTTTTTTTATAAAAAAAAAACAAAAAAAAAAACCGTTTATGCTATACGTCCACACCATTTTGGCAAACGTGAGCAGTATGAATTTTAGACCGTAACACTTTTGCTTTTATGTTCGAATAAGGGCAACATTCGTAAGCATGATTCAGTTTTATTCTTAATGAATATAGTGTTGTGGCAGCTTATCATAAAACCCTAAAAGAAAATAAATATGTTTTAGACGGGGGAGTCTTTACAATTATAGTATTCTCAAACGATCTAGTTTGCTTGTACTCCCCCCTCCCACCGATTTTGATAAACGAAGGTATCAAGGAAATAAAAAGCTTCATTGATTTATAATTTCAACCTGATTGTCGCCATGGGATCCCAGGCACTGTCAACTTGTTGGCATTTCGAACCAAACGGGAGGTTCTTTAGCAACATGGTCGCAATGTTTGCTTGGGTCAGTGCATGTGTTCAAGCAACAGATCTGATGTTGTGTACCGTCTTTGAAAATCACAATAATTCCGTAAATATTTGGATTTACATCTCTTTTAACACATGTATACTACAGTTACTCATATTTATATGTTCAATTTGTTTTACAAATGTTATAGCTAGGCATTGCATATATTGGACGCAGACGACACAGTTTTTACTGCAATAGACCCTTCTAGAAACCAGATATGGATTGCGAGCAGTCTGAATGCTTCCTGGACCGCTCCGGTGGCCTAGTGGTTAGAGCGTCCGCCTCGGATGCGGGAGGTCGTGGGTTAAAACCCCGGCAAAGTCGTACCAAAGACTTATAAATATGGTACAAACAGCTGTCTCGCTAGGCGCTCAGCATTAAGAAGCTAGTGTTAGGACTGGTCGGCCTGGTGTCAGGATAATGTGACTGGGTGACGCATGATGCTACATGTCTGCGGCATGATGCCCCAGTGCTAGACATCACTATAAACTGCTACACTGCAGACATCGTACCGATATGACTGAAAAATTTGTTAAAGCTACGTTAAAAATCCATATCACACACACACACACACACACACACACACACACACACACACACTGACTGCTTCCTTACATCGGGAGCATCCGTTTGCGTTGAAACGCCAATAATTCGACAGAGTAAGGTGGGTACTTACTGATGTAAAAGGCGATAACTAACGATTGTGAATAGGCGACCTCTACTCTTTGAACAATAAAGCCGAGAGATACAAAATAAGCGTTATATTTATGAACCCTGTTTTAGATAATACTAGGTTATAATTATTTTTAAGTGTGGTTAAACACATAGTTTACACTATATAACGTATATAAAATCTTAATTTCGTTATTTTTCATCGTATTTCCAACAAATTTTCAATCAGCTAAATGTGTTTCTAAATAAGTGGTAGAGTATGTTATTTTCATGCGTAGGCATGGTTACCTCAGTTTTGTCGATTCGTCAATAGTCGTAGTATCGGCAGCTTACCAAAGTCTAAACAGCGGAGCTTTATCTTTCATCTCGTTGGCACTATCGAATATGGCATACCACGAGAAAGAGGTAGTAGTAATGCTCGTTAAAAAGCAGCGTTAGAATAAAATAAAATTTATAGCGATGTGTGACACCCCAACCTCCTTCGTGTACTGTAGGCAAAGTAAAAAATGTGGAGGTTTAAAAGCATTGTTTTTCACACTGCTAACAAGCATGACACATTAAGACAACATAAAGAGTTAAACATGGGGATGTGCAATGGTTTGATGGTTGTTCTTCCTCGCCGCACGAGAGAGAGAGAGAGAGAGAGAGAGAGTGTGTGTGTGTGTGTGTGTGTGTGTGTGTGTTCTGGCACATTTGTGAAATTTCAATAGAACAAGCTTTCTTTCGCCCACAAATAAATAAAAAAATAAATCAATAAATTTCGAAATTTTTTAACTTAGCTTTCCCTCTTCCTACTACGAAGATACAGCCTGCTATCATGCAATGCACAAATCGCCGACTGAGGCGGCCTGAGTTGGAAACCCGCGACCACCCGCATCCGAGGCGGAGGCTCTAACTACCTAGGCCACCGGAGACGAAACATATCATTATGGATGAATAAAATTTTGTTCAATTTTGTGTCATAACAGATAAAAGACATCACGAAAAAGAATATATATATATA